>PVIJ01011940.1:0-52254 GCA_004024925.1 Scalopus aquaticus
AGAGGGGATCTGGTGGTTCTTTCTTCTCCTTAGTCCGTCTTTTTAGCTTCTTTCCAAGTTCTACTCACCCGTGAGGGTGTTAGATTTATGTAGCGTTTCTGAATCTTCTCTGGGTTTGGCTGGTGTCACTTTATCGGCGGCTTTTCTTTTGGGAGAGTCGATACTAGCGTCCCTTCACCGCCATGTTGATGACGTCATCTCGAAATCAGTATTTTTAATGAACACTAGGGGTAAGTCCATTTTACTTGATCAGTACAATAAAATTTGACAAAACACTACCATAAACTGTGTCATTTTCTTTGTACCCCTTGTCCCTATATGTTACCTAGAATT
Organism: Scalopus aquaticus; assembly: GCA_004024925.1. Taxonomy (NCBI): domain Eukaryota; kingdom Metazoa; phylum Chordata; class Mammalia; order Eulipotyphla; family Talpidae; genus Scalopus; species Scalopus aquaticus. The sequence continues at coordinate 334 of PVIJ01011940.1, forward strand.
TTTTTAAATGGTTGACATTACATGGATATAGTCTTAGACTCTAGATCTGTGTCTCTCTGGTGCTCCAGTTAGAAAAATAAAGTGACTTTGGGAACATGACTCTTGAGCAATTACTCAAATCAAGACTTGTCTTCTGAAATTGGTTTTAAAAACCGTATTATTTCACATGGAGAAAACAAATGATATTTTGAAGTAGTCACTTACCTCTTTGGGTAGAAAAGTGCTGATCCCATTCTAGTGCCAGTGTGCACAGGGCAGGCTCACTCTCAAGTAACACAGGTGGCTAAGGAAATTCTTGGAGCCCTGAATAGATTTTTACAGTTCTTTAGTGTTGAAGCAGGGAACTAGGTACAGCAGACAGGCCAGCCAGGGAGGTTGGTGTGCAAGGGGGCGGGCAGAAGGACTAGACGGAAGGCAGCTTCCCTGCTCCCACAAACCTTCACGCTCTCTCTAGTGTCCTGTCTTGGTATCCTCTCTTGGTCTCCTGGTCTCATACTCTTGCAATGGGCCTCAGAGTGACACCACCCTTTTATCCCTCTCTTCTAGACTCAGGCGTGAGCATTTAGACATGTGCATCCCGTGCTCTCTGGGCCTACGTATCCATCACAGGCAGAGTGCAAGACCTCAGCTGCTGGTTGGAGAGGCTGGTGGTGGGGGGCACCTCAGGCTGGTGGTGGGAGGGCATGAAAACCCCTGATAAGTCATTTGTCCTGCACCCATGTTCTAGCAGTTCTGTTTTATTGCCACTAACGTTCTCTGTGGAGTAGCACAGAATGGACATGTGACTCACAATAAGCACCCAAAGAATCAATCGTTGACGAATGACTCTAGACCGCTGCTGAGCTGGTTGCTTCTCCTCCTGGGATTTTCCTTTTGCAGTTTTCACTATTGCAGTATTTACACCACCTCAAACATTGACAACAGAGCCCCTAGTTTGCATAAATGACATTATTGCTATTTTTATCTCTGGCATCTAAATCTAATAGACTTAAGTGGGCTTGAGTTAGTTATTTAAACATGTTGATTTTGTGTGTCTGTGCAGCGTGAGGCGGTTGCTATGGCATCTCTTTGCATGATTTCTGTAAAGGTGGGGCTGATGGGATCTATGAAAAGATAAACACGGGAAGATATGTTTACGAAAATCACTTCTGATGAAATTGTTACAGTGATGCGGATCTGTGTGTGTGTGTGTGTGTGTGTGTGTGTTCTTTGTTTTAACTCCCATTCCATATTTAGTATTTTTCGAAATTGGAGATCTTTGGACTGCTGTATGGTTGGTTGAATCCCTTACTGATGATTTATTAAATCATAATGCTCACTGGTCTGAGCTGAGAATGAAAAGTGGTTTTTATACATTCCATTTTACATGTATTCTTAGCTTTTATGCATGTGCTATGTTCCTGAAAAAGGGTATTTCACTGCCATTTTAGAAATCAAATGAGACATGTGGTTATCGAAAGCAATTCCATTGTAATTTCATACATAAATGATTCTTTTTTGCAGGATAAAGTTAATAACCTTACTCCCTGTCCCCCACCATGAGTCAGGATGGCAGGTTGAATTATTTTCAGCTTAGTATTAGGAAGTCAGAGATCCACCTTGTGTTCTATCACTAGAACACAAATCACTCTTCCACTCTGGACTTCAACTTCTTCTGCTCTAAATCTGAGGGGTTGGCTATGATATCTCTAGTTTCCCTTCAACTGTTAAATATAACTGTGTGTTTGAACGTGTGTGTGTGTGTGTGTGTGTGTGTGTGTGTGTCTGTGTATATGGGTAAATGTTTACTGTTACATGTCACTTTTGTTTTAAGAAAGGACCATTTTTCTTTCTCTTTTTAAAAGATTTATTTGTATTTATTTATGCATACAAGAACTGGGATGTAGGCCAGAGCTATGTGGGGTAAAAGGATTCAACAAGACAGAATGGGGAGCAGAACAGGTGAATCTACTGAAATACACTGCTGAGGGGAGCAGTGGGTGAGACAGAAGGGGTGTGTTGTTGTCGGAGGCCGGCTCGCGTTGGGGAAAGGGGGTGGGGAGTGAGAGACAGCACACACCAGAGAGTGTGATCAGGCCGTTCCACTTTATTTTTTTGAGAACAGGGTTTTTTAAAGCATAAGAAAAATTAACTACTGACAATGGCAGGGTGATTATAGATATTCAGATGCATAATCAATTACATACTTTGAGGAGAATCAAGGAACTTTGGAAAAATGTCTCTTGTCTGATGTAAATTCCAGCAAGGTACAGGACATAATCTTCAACCTTTGCCCTAGGCCTAGGGTGGAGGCTGCTGTCTCCATACCTATTGTCTGAAACTAAGACCTTAATAAAAGAAACATCTTTATGCTAATCTCTGGAGGAAATAATCTAAGGAACTATATGCTGATTTTTCAAGGCAAGGAAGGGAAATAAGGGAAGGGATTAAATGTTCTTTGTTTCAAACATTAACCCTTGACCATGCAACTGAGTCTTTAGCTAATCCTACAGGATGTCCTGGAGCTGAGATGGCCAATGAGGTTTGTCTCAAGGTTTGACAAGGGAAGTGAGTCTTTACACACTGTTATCAGCCACTCTTTGACCACCCATGGTTCCACCACTGCGGGGTAGATCCCAGGAGCTAGGGGCAAGGCCCAGTGAAGAACACAGCTCTGAGTATCTGGCCACCAACACTTTTAGCAGCTGGGAATGAACACATTGACCTTGCAAGTGAATCCAGGAAGGGCACACAGAATCTACTCCTTATTCACACCCATATGATGCAATGTGTGCTTTGTGCAGTAGTTCTTCAGGGATGAATTTTCTATATATTTTTAAAGATTTATTTATTTATACATACAAGCTGGGGTACAGGCCAGGGGCATGAGGCGGCGAGAGGGCTCACCAGAGACAGAGTGGGGAGCAGGACAGGCGGATCAGAAATACACTGCTGAGGGGAGCAGCAGGCGAGGCAGGAGAGATCTGTTACACCATGTGGGAATCTCCCTGGCCGGGCATAGAACTCGCATCTCGTGCTGCTGACAGCTCCACAGCGCAGCGCTCAACCTCTGCGCCACCAGGGAGGCCCAAATTTTCTATTAAAGTGAGCTAGTTAAGCACGTTCCTGGAGAAGCAGGCCCCTGGGGTCATGCTAAAAGTTCTCTTTAGACCTACCCGAAAGAAACTCCTATCACTAAGTGTTTCCTATCTTATTTCAAAACAGGAACCTATTTTGGCATAGCACCAATAACAGTATAAAGAATTGAATGTAGTTCTCATTACAAATATCCTTTGGGAAGTGTTGATTTATAAATATATTACCAGGGTAACCACTATTTAATAGTGTCAATACTTAGAAGGTATTTTATCATGTCAACCATTCTTGAGAATGAAATATTACACATACACACACATACGCATGCATTTCCTACTGCACCTTCCCAATTCATGATGTGCGTGGACCATGGGACTGGTGGAAGCAAGACCAGAGTTAGCTCTGTATTCAAGATCAGATTAGCTTTATCCTGTAAAAACTTACTATCCATTGGGCCTTCCTGGTGTCTCAATGAGTTAAGTCTCTGCCTCTGAAGCTTTTGGAAGCCGATGCAGCACTAGTTTGATCCCCAGCCAGGGAGATTCCCACACGGTGCAGCAGACCTCTCCTGCCTTGCCCGCTGCTCCCCTCAGCAGTATACTTCAGTCGATCTGCCTGCTCTGCTCCCTGCTCTGTCTCTGGTGAATCCTCTTACCACCCCATATCTCTGGCCTACACCCCAGTTCTTGTGTGCATAAATAAATAAATAAATCTTAAAAAACCTTATTATCCATTCATACATTTGTTTACTCAACCATCTTGAAATGTGGGACACTATATTCAGAAAATGTTTCTGTGTGACTCAATGCCTGCTATAGAGTCTAGAATGTAAGTTCTATGAAGGTAGGGCCTTTTTCTATTTTGTTAACTAACCATTCCCACCATCAGTGTCAATACTGTATTTGACACTACAAAAGAATATTTGAAAAAATTAATGCTGAGGGAAGTAGTTAGGTATTGGTACAGGCACAGGAAATAGAAAGAAATTATATCGTGGTTCTAGTATTGCAGAGGATAATATGTAGAGGGATCCTTGACAACAATGAGAGATTTAGGGTGTAACTTACCGTGGAAATGATTTAAAAAATGTTATCTGTGATCATACAGGAGGTCTCACAGGGACAAAACATGAGATAGGTAATTTCCTTCTCATGCCTGTGTAACAGTTGAGATCTTACTATTGTCAACCCTGGTTGTTGTTTTAACAGAATTTTGTAGGGCTTCTAGCAAGGGAGATTATAATATGGGAAGGAAACAGAAGTGGATGTTAAGAATTGGCATTAGTGGCAGGAATGAAGCCACTGTCTAGTGCTGATCTACAATCTTTCTAATTCTTTGAACATGAAGTTAAATGAGCTGGGAGAATTTGGGAGAATGAATTATAGATCTGGAATTGCGCCTGCACCATCAGTTGATCATGGAATTCTTGCATTTTTTTTTTTTCAAACCTCTGGTTAGTTCTAGGGCAGAACCAGGCCAGCACATCTGTCAGCACCATGCTACCCAGACTGCCAAACTCATTCCCTCCACTCTTTGGCTCTTCTTGAAGAGGCCTCTCTCTGCCCAATTCTGCTCAGCAACTCAAAGCCAACAGAAGCCTGGCTCTGGGTTGTCAGCAGTCGATATGTTCGAAGACAGATGGCCTTGGATTTGAAGGAATGAACACCTGTACTATGGTCAAGCCCAGGAAATACTCAAAGGAAAAAAATGAGATGATTTGGCCTAGATCCTTTTATATGGAAAAGTGAAATGAAATAATAATGGTTACATTTAGTCTAATCCAATCGTCTACATCGTCTAACATGAAATTCTATACACTGTGCTGGAAACCTCAAATATAAGTTGCAGTTCTCTTTTGCTGTTTCTGCTTTTTTTACTAGTTTACAACTTCCATCTTCATGCCATTCGATATTATCTCTTCTCTCTGATTCATAAGAATATTTGAGAATAGAATGAATAAATATACAATGAATAAATAGAATAAATAAATTTGAGAATAGTAGTAAAAGCTCAGCAAATTCTGTTTTTTAGGTTTCAGGTTTTGCTTTTTTACTCCCTCAGCATATTCAGGATTTTTTGTTATTGATAAAATATCTAAATTTGGTCATCTTTGTTTTACTTATTTGTTTGCAATTTTTTTTCAGCACTAAAATGATATCCACAGCCCCATGATGCATCTTTAACCCAGACTTGGGAATGCACAGCACAATTGGCTTTCTTAGTTTCTTCTAAATCTCAAACCTCCTGCTGAGGTTATCCAGAGCATGCGACCACCTATTGACCAAAGAGCTGGCCCTGGGTAATTGTAACCTCCCTGCCCCAGCCCTTGGAATGTGTGTTCCACCCACTATGGCTGGAGCCATTTCAAGGAGACAATCTTGAGAGAGAGATGAGTAGTTGAGAGTGTATGGACTGTAACGTGACGAGGCTAATGAAGGCCTCTATCTAAACTTTTGAGGTTCTGTTGGACACAGGATCTACCATTCCAGCAGCTGCCCAAGGCAGGCTCCTAGGGAAGTTCAGTTGCTTTTTAAATCTGCCCCCTGCCAAGCTGGAGTAGTCTGCCTAACTCCTTTTTCTCTTACACCCCATATCCACACGCCTAATACCCTGCCTCCTCTGATGAGTAAGTCAGGCCCTAAAATTGCCAACTGTCCTCTCCTTAGAGCCAGTGAACACATTCTGTCTGCCACTGATAGGCTCATCTGGCCACTGTTTTTGCTCCCTCTATTGGCCTGGAAGACATGATTGCACACATAGGAACCCTTTCTAAAGTCACCCAACAAGCCTTAAATGATGACCACGAAACCCATCCTTCCTGAACACTAGCATGCCTCTAATGGGAGGCATGTGCATGGAAATAAAGGGCTTTAGACACCATCACAGCTGTTCAAGGAGGCCCCTGTGCCATTAGGTAAACAAAAGGTCACGTGTTCATAGCTGAAGTGTCTTCTCTATTAAATAACAAGGGAACATTCAAAAGGATCCAACTCCCAGCCAGGGAGACTCAGTAAATTAATAGTTTAGATCAAAGGATTCTCGATTTTAAAAAAGGTTACTTATTTTAAAAATCATTACCTTCATCTGTGTTTCCTCTTACATGTGCCTCTTACTGCTGCAGTATGCGCCTCCAGGAAAGCCAGAAACACCTCCCCTCAAGTTACCTCCATTAATAAGGCCCCTTCCTGACCGCTGAGGTCACATCACAGATGAGGGAATGTTAAAATTATGAAAACCCATCACAAAAGATAAAAGGGCACTGACTTTTGCATTTCACCTAGGAAACTCCCAAGGTTACAAACTGACACCCCCAAGAGAAGGTTTGAATTAATAAAGATTGATTTGATTCTCAGTATTTCTACACAATTGACTACACTTAAAAATTCAGACTCAGGGCCTCCCTGGTGGCACAGCGGTTGAGCGCTGCGCTGTGGAGCTGCCGGCAGCAGCGATGCAAGTTCGACACCCGGCCGGGGAGAATCCCACATGGTGTGGCAGACCTCTCCTGCCTCACCCGCTGCTCCCCTCAGCAGTGTATTTCTGATCTGCCTGTTCTGCTCCCCACTCTGTCTCTGGTGAACCCTCTCGCCGCCCCACACCTCTGGTCTGTACCCCAGCGTATGTATAAATAAATAAATCTTAAAAAAAAATTTAAAAAAAAATTCAGACTCAGGATGCAGTAGTTAAAATTATTCTTCAAAATAGAAGTAAAATGGTCACTAGAATATGTATAAGAATGAAAAAATAATACTGCTGCTTATGGACAAACGAAAACGTTTGGCTGACTTGGGCTTCCATTATCAGAAGTGACCACTGTGAGCTCACTCAGCTCCTCCCTCTGGGGACAGATAAATCCCAAGCCCTGACACACTAATTTGCTTTCCTTGAGTCTCTGGCTGATCTTCTAATCTTCTGTCTTCGAGCAAACTCTAACTTAAAAAAAAATCCAGTAAAATAAGACTTCTGCAGCTGTTTTTAAAAAACAGAACCTCGATTTTTCCTCCCCATGTGGATATCATGCTGCTTGAGCCAAGCCTGTGAAAATGACAATTGTCAGCAGGCAGCTTCCCTCAGCTCTGGTTCATCCCCCACTGAAAAGGTAGAACCAAATTCCAAGCTGCCCTCTTCTGCCAGTCCTCTCCCTCTATATGTTTTTTTCTGGGTTATAATAGAAGGGAAAAAATATGAACCAAGATTATTCAATTTCCCTTTTTTCCTTTTCGATTGGGAAACTCAGAACTAAGCACCTGTGAGAGAACAGTTGCTTGACAGAACAGAATTTCTAAACAGTTTTCTTAGTGCGTCTCATCAGATCATGTGCCTTCTTCCCTAATTAATAGCTACTTAATATGGTGATGCTTATTTTTGAAATGATAGACGCCCTGTAGTTTTAGAACATCTTGGAAAAGGGTGAACAAAGATCCCCCCTCCCAAAAAAAAAAATACAACAATGCTTCATGTATTTTTAACTAACAGAACAAATCTCAAATAGTAGAAGGTTTTCTTACAGGTCTATGGTCATGTAACTTTAAATACTTTTGTAAGGGAACGGAGTGGGGACTAGAGTGAGACCATTTCCTACAATTCAAAAATATCTCAGGAAGTAGTGTCTAGAAACTTAATATTAAGAAAAATGTAAACAATAGAATGCTGACATCAGTTCTACTCCATGTGAAGATGGTCCATAGGAAAGTCTATAAAACTTCAATACTCTCATTGAGTCCTCTCTTCCAGGAAGGCCACCAGTACTGAGAAAGAACAAACACTGCAAGTCTTCATTGGCCTTGGGTAAATCTTCACTCTGCTGCCTTTTTAGCTGTGTGATTGTGGGTAAATTACTTAAGCTCTCTGTGCCTTTTCTGAAAAATGGGGTTACTCATGGCACCTACCTCGTGGGCTTGTTGCTGACTTCAGTGTGTGCTAATCCCATAGGTTGCTAATGAAGGCGAAGTTTTCAGAACTGTGCTTGGTCAGCGCTCAGCGCTCTGTCTGTGCTCCTCTAACTATTTACAGGCTTAATTTACAAAATGTAGTAACCACCTATTAGGCAATGGGAATATTCTGTAATTAAAATCTAGTAAGTCAGCTTTAAATTTTTACCCAATATTAATTAGTTTCCTTCTGTGGACACTGATTTTTCTAGGCTTTTATTTTTTCTTCTTGGAAGTCAGAAGGGAAGCACATCACACCCCGCAGAGCCAAGTTGGGGGAGAAGTAGCTTTTTCTTGGTGCCCCCATTTCCCCCGTCTAAATTTTAGATAAGGCTGGTTTAAGCTTATAGCTCCCAGGGGAGCTCTGGGCTGCAGCTGAAACTCAATTGCTATTTACAGTGTGACCTACGATGGTTATCTGTGTGGATTTTAAGAATCCAGGAAGTGATCACAAGGATCTATGCGAGCTCACATGATGCAACAAAAACAATGTAAGCAATCCAGGCAAAAAAATGGGCAGAATAGCTACAAAGACACTATTCCAAACAGGAAATGCAAATGGCCAACAGGTATATGAAAAAAAGTCCAACATCACTTGTAATCAGGGAAATGCAAATCAAAACCACAATGAAGTACCATCTTAGACCTTGAAAGTGGGACACATTAAAAAAACTGACAATAATAAATGTTGGCGAGGATGTGGAGAAAAAGGAACTCTCCTACACTGCTGGTGGGAATGCAAACTGGTCAAACCACTATGGAAAGCTCTGTGAAGTTCCTCAAGTGATTAAAAATGGAGCTACCATATTACTCAGCAATTCTACTCCTGGGAATCTACCCAAAGAACACAAAAACATTAATTCAAAAGGATATATGTACCCCTATGTTTATTGCAGCACTATTTACAATAGTAAGATATAGAAACAACCCAGATGCCCCCAAATAGATGATTGGATTGAGAAGATGTGGTACATATACACAATGGAATACTACTCAGCAACAAAAAAGATAAACACATGCCATTCACAATAACATGATGGGGCTGGAAGGGATCATGCTCTGTGAAATAAGCCAAAAAAAAAAAAAGATAGAAAAATACCCCATATCTCCTCATTTATAGGAGGAATACAGAGGAACCAAATAAGGGATCAGAAAGAAAAATAATAAATTAAAAAAACCAAAATTATCAGACAACTATAAATCAGAGATATTCTTCAGGGGTGGGGAGGGATCAGAGCAGGGGAGGGAAGAACACAAGGGACTATGGTGATGGTGCACACAGGAATTGGTGGTGAGAATTTTATGAGGACTACACCTAGGAGCAGAAAGCAAGCATTGCACAAAAATGAAAAATGATATGAAATATATATGTATGTATGTATCTATATTTATATGTATATTTATATATATACACATGCATATATATTTATAAAAGGAATATGGGAAGTCTAGATCTGCTTTCTAGATGGGATGGGTACCAAATCAGAATCACGTAAGACTTGCTTCCTTATTCTCTTTCTCTCATTGTATTCCATCAGTGCCTAATCTGTAAAGCTAGATCCCATGGTTTGTATTTGTTCTGATTTTAAATAGAATCAGTTACTAAAACCTGTTGAAAACATCTTGCCTATTACATAGGTTTGGGCGAGCTAATCTAAACTGACTTTGATGGCGTATATTTCTGATTCCTTGTAGATATGATGATGGTGATGATGATGATGGTGATGGTGGTGATAGCTATATAGCATTTATTGACTACTATTGGTTAGCCGCTATCCTAGGTGCTTAAGCATGTTGATTGGTTACGTCTTTACAGCAATGCAGTGAGATATTATCCCTCTTTTATAAATAAACAAATAAAATTCAAGGAGACTAGGCAACACAATTAGTTGATCTTTACCAACCTTACCAACCTCCAAAGTGCAGGTCCCCCCGCCAAGCAGCTTTACATTATTAACCACAGAGGAGTCGTTCTGTTAAGTCAAAGTACCCTCACCATCCTCAAAATCAAGATGCCCATTGTCTCCTTTATGTGCTTTTCCTTACCGCTTGCTAGTAAATTCATGTATATAAAAATTGCCTTTGTTGATTGCAAAGTGCTAGGTTATTTGCTGTTGTTTTTCTAATTTATGCCCTTTCAAGATGCAGCCACAGAGGAAAAAGAGACCTTGCAAAGCTCCTGCATTTCCAGATGAGTTTATAAATAGAAGCAGCACTGTCCAGTCTGCTGAAATAGACATCAGGGAAGAAGCCATTTCAGGCCTCTTTCCCTTGACCAGGTCAATTTTATTGTGTCCTCACTGATGAGTGAAAGTTACTGATCCCCCCCCTGTCTTTTGAAGGTTTACTGTGTGTCGTCTGTTACAGAGAGGAGAAACGGAATTCTGCTAGTCTCTGTCCATTCATCTCTTTTTAGTAGCAAGATAAAACCACATGAGTAACTTAGAAAAAGATGGTGAAATGAATTTAGCCCAGTTTTATTCAACAAACATAAGCAAATGATTAGTCAGGCTTTAAGTGTAAAATGCTGTCAAGCACATTTACAGCTTTAGGTCATATTTAACTCTACAGCAGTGATGATAGTAATTCAATGTAATCTTACACTGAATCATACGATAAGGGGTGTGGCTTTATATATGAGATGTGCACTTAAAAACTAGTAATCATTAAGTTTTTTGCATGTCAAAATAAGACATTTTCTAATAGCCTCCCCTGGCTTCAACCCCATCTCCAATTTGTACAGTGTGCATTATTTCACCCCTTTCTATTCTGGGGTTATTGGGGGTCCATATGAGAAAGATAATTGAATTTATAGAGTCTTCTGCCTCACTCACTTCACAAGCTCATGCATTATAATAATGGAAGCATTGAAAGAAAACAAAACAAATAACAAACAAACAAGGGCTTTGGAGGTTACCTAGTCCATATCTTCGTATGTCCTCACCTCTCAATAAGATTTAAGAATTCCAACATTGCATGGTTATTGTAAGACTTAAATGGTATGAGATTTGCATTAGCCCAGACTAGCATCTGACTACAGACATGGTCTTGTTTTAGGTGTTGTTTTCCATTTGCCCACTGCTGCCCATCTGTACTGGTTCTAAAGAAGATGTGTGTTCATAGTCTGATGAGAATATGGGCCCAAAGCCAGATTTCAAAAGTTTCAGATTTCTTAAGTTTCCATTGCTTGCAGACCTTTCCAGCCTGGAGAAAATTTTAGTCTCTGTTGAGTCTCCAATTTCTTATTCATAAACTCGTCTTATATTAGCACATATTTTTCTCATTTGTATTTTTTTAAGAGCTAACTAATGTATATAAAATTTCTAACACAAATGCTTGATATTGACATTATTAGTAGGATAGACGCCACTGAAAATGGCCCTACTTTATAAGAGCAACAGATATTGGTCTTTCACTCGACCAGTACAGTGCTAAGAACTTCTGTTTGCATTAAGTCATATATTCCCTTAACAAACAGATGAGGTAGGTATTATTTATAAAGGTTCTTATTTTTAGGATGAAAAAAATGATAATGGGATTTGAATTCAGGTGTTGGGTTTCAAGGTTCATATTCTTAATCTGATTTTCTATACCCTCTACGCGTCACATGTTATTTTATAATAGCTCAGTGAACTAGGTAAGCGAAGTAACCATTTCTTATTTTGTAATGAAGAAACTAAGGATCTAAAGGGTCAGGTTTTCTGGTGAAATGGTTTCCCTTAATTCATGAAATAGGAGTGAAAGTTCCCCTTAACATCCCAAAGACCTCTGAGAATTCTTTTTTTTTTTTTAAAGATTTATTTATACAAGCTGGGGTACAAGCCAGAGGCGTGGGGCGGCGAGAGGGTTCACCAGAGACAGAGCTGGGAGCAGAACAGGCAGATCAGAAATACACTGCTGAGGGGAGCAGCGGGCGAGGCAGGAGCGGTCTGCCGCACCATGTGGGATTCTCCAGAGCTGGGCGTCGAACCCGCATCGTGCGCTGCCGACAGCTCCACAGCGCAGCGCTCAACTGCTGCGCCACCAGGGAGGCCCGACCTCTGAGAATTCTTGACCACCTATTTCTATGTATATGGGCAATGCATGGGCAAGAAATTGCCTTGAAATTGCATGTCATACCTTAAAAATATGTTTAGTTTAGCATTTCACTCCACGCTGTAGCTGTTTGTTTGCATATAAAAATTGCATTTAGCATTTCTTTGTACCTGAATGTAATGGATGCTCCAGATGTTTCATGCTTGCTCTGTGGATTTTGTGACTACCTGTTTGAGAACTCGGACTTAAATATAACACTGGCACTGCTCAATCATAAAGATCCTTGGGCATCAGTAAACTCTGTGTAATATTGGCATTTGGGACCTCTTTTTATGCAATGAAGATGGCACCTAATGTTATGCACGAGAGCAGAGCCAAGATAAGCAAATTGTGCTGGCAGCCATCCTGGTGAAGAAATAGCTCTTGTGCTGAACTCTTGAACCCATATATTGATCTCTGAGAAAAACAATTATTAGCACAACTGGCATCTTTGCTTGTGGCCTTGCTTGCAGTGAATTAAAGTATTTCAGGACCAGTGAGCACATCCTGTCATCATACCTACTCCTTCCGTCACCCTGATCTCTCCTGTTGTACTAATTGTGGTTCTCCAAATGGTGTGTACTTGTTACTTCTTTGCCTTGGAATATCTTTGCAAACTTTGAAACCCAGATAACATTAATATGGACTTTTAAACCTCCAAATGTCAAATAAGTCCAATGATTGTCAATGGAGAATAGAAAGATAGGGACAATTTAATGATTTGATATAGTGGATGCTTCTTGACTATTTGTCCAAATTTAGAGGAAACATATAAATAAAAGTCAGAATCCATAGGTTTAATGTCAAACTAATAACTAAAAATTGAGTAGATACTATCAACTGGTGACTATTAGATTGTCAAAGGGGCTAACATTCAAACAAAATCACATGATAATAATAAATAATAATTCAGAAAAAGACAGAATAAATCCTGTCTGGGAAAGCTGGAGAACACGTTAGACATGTTATCATAGAGAGTTGTACAGACCATATAGAAAAAAGATATTTTTCCTTGCAAAAGTGTTGATGAGGATTACCCAGGGAGAGAAATCAACACAAGCACTTTGCAGTTTACTAGGAATCCAAGAGAGGAGTAGATAGATACAGAACTGTTGGAAAGGTGGAAGAGCAGGGGTGATGACTTTTGTCTTGAGATTGTACCTCTGTATCTATAGGCAATTGCTGTTGAATCCTTGGAGTTAAATATTGGATCACAGTGAATGCAGTAAAAGTGCACATATATATAACATACTTGTCCACCTGTACCATGTAAGAAGCAAGGTCTCTCTTTCCCTTCTACCTTCCAAGTCTTGCATTTCTATCTCTAATTGGCAAATCTCCACTTGTTTTCACAGCTGTGGGCATAGAGGAGTCTGTAATATATTGTTTTTGGTTTTTCATCTCATTCAATACAGGATGGGAAGAACATAAAAAAGGCTTGAAAAATGGATGCTAAGACTCAACTCATCATATCTCACTAGTGGAATACCCAAAATCTCTTTACATAGAGGAAGGGTTTTATATAACACCACATAGATCTGAGGATGTTAAGATGAATCACATGTGGACCTTGCCTTTAGGCTCTTCCCTTTACCAACACAAAAAAGATGGTTTGAGACAACACTGTAATATCGGCGTGGACCTAATAGCTGTTCTATATGAGAACAATAACAAAGAAACTGATTTGGGAGTGACTTACAGAAATTACCATTCTGTCACAATAGCAGCAACAAAAATCCCTTAATCTCCAAGAAAAAGAGATCTAAACACATTTATTGTCAGTGAGACTCTGGGTCTTTAAAAACAAAACTATTAGAAAGTGTAATCAATAAGTACTTAATACAATCTGAACTGAACTCTCTGACTACTTATGAAGAAATGTTCTGTTTCAGTCCAGGAAGCCTGTTTGGCAGTTTGTAATGCTGCAAGTAGTGAGAAAACATAAGTCACCTTGAGATCTTATTGAATATGATCAATGATTAATGGCAAATTTGTGATCCCTTTAATGACCACAGCTAAATCAAGTCAAATTGAACCATAAATTTGGATGCTCTCTGGAATTGGTCATGTAAAAGTAAGCTTTATGAGAAGAAAAATCAATTTCATAGTATTACTATGATAAGACTTATAACTCTAAATTGGCATTTTTATTTCATTTTTTTGACTATTCATTTTGTATATTTGCATGTATTTGGACGGCAAAGTTGTAGAGATAGATCTCAAAAGATTCAGCCAATAGACATATATTTTCCTTTGGTTGATTTTACTTCATCCACAAGCACTAAAATCAGGATGGGTTCAATCATAAAAAAGTAGAGATGCTTTAATTATCATTTCAATGAAAGAGATAAGGAATTGGACTAGGTTAGATTTCAATAACAAAACCTATTTAATATTAGTTGAATGGTTTCAGACTCTCTAGTTTGATGACAACTTATGCTTTTTTCAGGATAAACTTAGCAAAATTGCAATGATGTCCTGAAGAGTAAGCAATGTATTGATCTCAGGATTTATTCTAACTGCAAAGGTACTGTCTCTGAAGCTATACTATCAATTTTTTTTAAAGATTTGTTTATTTATACATATAAGCTGGGGTACAGGCCAGAGGCATGGGGCGGCGAGAGGATTCACCAGAGACAGAGCGGGGAGCAAAACAGGCAGATCAGAAATACACTGCTGAGGGGAGCAGCGGGCGAGGCAGGAGAGGTCTGCCGCACCATGTGGGACTCTCCCCGGCTGGGTGCCGAACTCGCATCGCGCACTGCTGACAGCTCCGTAGCACAGCGCTTAACCGCTGCGCCACCAGGGAGGCCCTATACTATCAATTTTTAACTGAACTTTAGGAGTAAACAAAAATGGTCCTTTATTGAACCATTCATTTAAAAAACAAAATCTGGGAGGGTGGGTTAAGGAGATAGAAATTTGTGGTAAATGCACCTGCTGCTGCACGCTTAAATTCTATCAAGAGCAGTAATGGCGGTCTAGTGAGTAAATGGGTTCCTGAGTTCTGTGAGTCATTCCAGCAAGTTAATTGAATCTGAGGAAGGGGGTCATGGAACCTGCTTTATTGTCAGTTGGTCAGAAGCACAGATAATAATTTGGGTTTATGATGGGCACCTGGAATCTGAGAAGGTAGTCTGTATCTGGTTGTTCAGAAATCCAGTTAAATCTAGACTTCCAAGTTTTGTTTGAAATAGAAGACAGATTTGGAAGCCTGAGCTCTAAATTGAATTTGATACTATCTCTGGACAGTGTCAGAACTGAGCTGAACTGAGCTGAATTCTCAGACACCTTACTGGTGTCCAGGGTTATTTGTCAGTCTGTGGCGTCCTGCACACAACCTCCTATTGGAAATGGTCTCAAGACACAACACATCATATTATAGAGAAAGCTTTCTGAGCTAAATGACAGCGCCCCCTTCAGGTGAGTTGTGTGCTTTGATCTCAGGGTCCATTCTGGTTAAAAGACACCAGCATTTAGGTGCTCAAATCCCACAAATTGGAATGTGCCTTGATACTTTCCTTCTTCTCAAACTCCCCACCCATTGTTTCAATGATCATTTACAGCCTACCTTCAACATATATCATGAATTATCTTCCTTGGTTCCACCACTACCAGCCTCATCCTAGTTCCTGGACCACGCCATTGTCAGTGGACTACTTCAGTGGGCTCCTTTTGAGCCTCTCTTCTTGACTCAACACCACAACGTTAAATGTACCTGATCATGCTCCCCACTGGCTGAAAATCCTCCAAAGTTTCAGTCTTCAGTAAGATACAAACAAAGCCTATGACATACCTTCAACTTCTAGTCACCAGCCCCAACTTTTACTAATGCCAGCTCCTACTATTCCTTGCTTCATACTGACTCATTCTGCTCTTTGAGCATTCCTGGGATGCTCTCTACTCAGAAGCCTTGCAATATTGTTTGTCCCTATTCCTGGAATGTGTTCCCACAGAAATTTGCAAAACTTTCTCCTGCAAGTCATTCATTTCAATGTCATCTCTTCAGAGAAACCCTTCATGGTCTCCTATTATCTCCATAAACAGTCACAATTATTTCCTTAACTCTGTTTTTATTAAACCCTGAGATATATTAAACTGACTTGACACCAGATACTAAACTGACTTTGCACCTTTTCTTATTATTGGTAAGTTCCATGGGGGTAAGGACTTGATATTCAGTACCTGGAACAGCACCTGTCACACACTGAGTAATAAGTGTTTATTGAATAAATGAATGTATGAAATTTCACTTAAAAAGGAGCCTATTTAATTCTTGCATGCTAACTCTCAAGATTTATATAGGCAATCAAGTTTGAGAACCAGGTCTTAGAGAGAATACAGCAAGAAGGGCAAGGCATTATATAACCTATCAGCATAATTTAATCATTCTTCTTGTTCTAGTTGTATTGAAAAAGGTCCTTGGTGTTCTGACCTCACCAGGGAGATCTATTATAGCTAGTTTATGTTCATGAAAATGCAGACTATTATCCTCACATAATCATGCTTAGATTCACTTTGAGCTATTTCAGATATTATTATTTTGATATTTTCCTGAGTCTCTCCCCCTCCCATCTCAAAATATTAGAGATTCTTTAATTCCAGGTACAATATTGACTACAGTATTCAATCTTTTGCTCCTTTTTTTTTTTTTGGTATAGTACTTTAAATGTTCATTCTGTCGTAGACAGCTTAAAATAGAGTTTCACAGAACATCAAAGCAGCAATAAACTTGAAAAGGATTCTAACCATGGTATAAAGGGAAAAACACAGTTCAGAGCAAAACTGCCAGAACATAGAAGTGAATTTACCTTCCACAGAGATATATTTTTAGGAAATTTCTGTGGAGAGTTGAGGGATCTGTTAGCCTACCAAATCCATCACCCCACAGCAAATTTATAATTCCCAGGGGCAGAAGAGAAAAGTATTTGCACGCGGTGATTTTTAAATTCCTGAATTTCTTTTCCGCATTAGCTCCTTACAGTTATTTCAAAATTATTTTCACGTTGCATTTAGGCAATAAAGACCAGAGCCAACATGTCAATGCAATGTTGCTAAGAGGAAAGGGATGCTGCAAATTAAACTGTAAGGCCTAGATTGGAAAAATTTGCTTTATTTAAAGCTACATGACCTAACATAACCTACTCAATATGGTAGATGGAGACTGTTATTTGCTACTGTGTCTGTTTGCTCCATCTCCCTGCCACATAGTTATGAGCTCATTAGGAATGATCTTGTAACCAAGGCCTCACTCTATTGGTTTGCTGAGGATGCTATAACAAAGTACCACAGACTGGATGGTTTAACCACAGAAATTAATTTTTCCATAATTCTGAGGCTAAAAGTTCAAGATCAGGGTGTTGGTAGAGCTCTCTCTTGGGTTTAACACTGGTTATCTTCTCCTGTGTCTTCGCATGGTCTTTCCTCTAGGGGTATCTGTCCAAATTTCTTCCTCTTACGAGGATAAAAGTCCTAAAGATGAATAAACTCATTTTAATTGAAAGTCACATTCTGAGGTACTAAGGGTTTGGACGTGAACATATGGAATTCAGAGGGTGTACAAATCTGTCTTAACCTTCACCAATGGCAAGCAGACATGGCTGTGTACAGCTTCCATCTCACTCATATAAAAGATACTTGTCCTAGACTTTCCTTCTGTTTTTCCTTTCATTTCTGAAAACAGCAGTGACAAGAACCAACTTAATGCCCTGCAACCAGGTTTTCAGAGATGTCTTCCTCAAGGGGAGCCTACATTATTAACTTGAATCTGAAGGGAAAGATAAGTAGACTGATCTTTGTTAGAAACACCCAACTATGTCTGTTGGAGTAATTCTTGTCACTGTAACATATTTAATATTTTTGTCTGCGCTCAACTATCCTCATCTCAAAAATGAAAACTTGCTCGGATTGTTGTGATGAGAAACAACATCTATGTGTGAGAGTACCTGACACAATGAAGCTAAAACTCTAACAGGAATGATTTTCTGCTTTCTGCTTGGAGAGAAGCCATCATGTATTAATGGATGTGACTACTTTAAAAATTAAAAGTCATCTTCAGCCTCTTAATCTCTAAATATTGATTTTGGAATTTACTGACAACCTTCAAGAAGGCACTGAAATCAGGAATCTGAGCATATGTGATTCCTTTTCTTCTACAAAGAATCCATAGGCTTCATCAGATTCTGAAATAATTTTTTGATTCACCAATATTAAGAACCACCTAATCAGGCTGGGTAAAAGCCGGGGCCTGGGAGGGATTGTCTGGAAGGTGGTACTAGCAGAGATTATAGCCCTACAGGATCAGAATGGAAGGGCTGCTACTGGAAGGGTATGAGAGAAGTTTAGGATCTTCTTAGAACATCATCAGGATCCCAGAAATAGAAGTTAGGAAGAAGCAGGTGGAGGCAGAAGGATGGATAGAGTCTTCTGAAAACTCCTTCAACTTCTTTTGCCTCAGGGTTCACTTATCTCACTGTTTGCTTTCAGTTTGGTTTCCCTAAATTTATTTGTTGGACCGCAACAAAAAAAGGTGTTATGGAACAATCTAGAGCTTTTTAGTTGACATCTCCTTGTGTATGTGATAAAGCTAAGACCACAGGGTAATGTGTGGCCAATAACCAGACTAGAATATGGCTCTGCTGTCCTCTAGCTACCAAACTACCTGAAGAACAATGTTCTTTCCAAAGAAATAAACAATGTCCAAGGTGAGGACAAATAAGGAAAAGCATGGTTCAACCACTCACTCCCTCCTTCTCTTCCCACTTAGCCTTCTTCCCCTACTTCCTTTATCCTCCTACTACCCCTCTCTCTGCCCTCCTACTACTCAATTTTCCATTTTTATCAAAGTTAATCATATCTAGAATCTGAAGAATCAGCTGGTTCTGTAAGATTGATTATAAACAATAGCAGTTCCCTCTCCCCCTCTTCATTTCTCCAAATATGATCCCATTTTCTCTTGTAGCTGATTTGCCAATATAGTACATAACATGTTGACTTACTTAGTCTTTTTATTTTATTTTTTTTTTCAGTGCTGGGCATCGTCAACTTCCCATTGTTTGTAAAGATTTAGTTATTTATGCATACAAGCTGGGGTGCTGGCCAGAGGTGTGGGGCCGTGAGAGGATTCACCAGAGACAGAGTGGGGAGCAGAACAGGCGGATCAGCTGAAATACACTGCTGAGGGGAGCAGCGGGTGAGGCAGGAAGTCTGCTGAGCCATGTGGGAAGCTCCCCTGCCGGGCATCGAACTCTCACTGCAGCTGCAGGCAGCTCCACAGCGCTGAGCTTAACATGTTGAGCCACCAGGGAGACCCAAGTTCTCATTTTGAAATGCAGTTTTAGCACTTTTTCTCCTCTCACCACACATTCAGCATTTCCTCACTTCCAGGTTTTGAAGCCACCGATCTGAATTTGGGTTACATTAATCTTCTGTAATTGCATAATGATCACTAGAGAGCGGGGCTTAGCAGGGAGATGGAGAGCCCAGGGTCTGGAGTCTAAATGTCTGTGTTCCAAATCCACCCGAGCCATGTATTAGCTGTGCGATCTTGGACAAATCTGCAAATTCTGTGTGTTTCAATCACCTTACCTACAAAATGGGGGAAATACTAGGATCCACGTGATGTGTTTAGTATGAGGGTTAAATAAACTCCCAGATTTAAAGCTGTTAAAATCATAATCACACTTGAAAGTACTGCATCAATTTTTGAAGAGCCATTGAATAAAAGATCACTTTTCTTTTTCTGCAGAGTATTTCCCATGGATTTAATTAATACTGATCTTGCTTGTAATGAGTAATTTGACCCCACATTTTCAAAAATGTCTAAATCTTCTCTCAAGATATTTAGATGCATCTTCTAGCCTATTGATTTCATCATCCTGAAGTTTTTTGGAAATTCTAGAATTACCCCAATATTGACTTATCACTTTCCATTTCTATGTCACAGCTCTTAGGGGGTCATTTTTCACACTCATTTGGGGATTCTTCTAGTTTCTCCCCAGTTTGGACTTTCTGGTTTCCTGTTTCTCATGTCTGTCTGCTTTCTCTTTAGAGACAGTACATAAATGATAACTTTCTGAGCGCATTCATGTCATAAAATGTTTAATTCTAATTTCAATCTTGATTGATAGAGTTGGTTCACTTAGACTCTATGTGGAAAAGAACTTACACCCAGAATTTTGAAAGCATCCATTTACTGCTCTCTAAGTGCTTCTTCTGAGAAGTCTTCTGATTTCTGATTTTGTGTGGGTGTGTGACCTTCTTATTTTTTTAAGAATCTTTTAGGAATTCTCTTTGTCCCAAGTGTTCTGAAATCCAATACTGTGCTAATACTTTGGGTTTCTTTTTTTTTTAAGATTTATTTATTATGTATATAAGCTGGGGTACAGGCCAGAGGCGTAGGGCAGCGGGAGGTTTCACCAGAGACAGAGTGGGGAGCAGAAAAGGCAGATCGACTGAAGTACACAGCTGAGGTGAGCAGCGGGCAAGGCAGGAGAGGTCTGCCACACCACGTGGGAATCTCCCAGGCCGGGCGTTGAACTCGCGTATCCGCTGCCTACAGCTCCACAGTGCAGCGCTTAACCTCTGCGCCACCAGAGAGGCCCTCCTTTGGGTTTCTTTTTGCTCCATTGTTCTGGGAAGTGATATACTCTTATAATATAGAAGTAGAAAACCAAACTTTTCTGTGTGTTCTAGGAAATATTCTTGATATATGTATACATGTATTTTGATAACTTTCTATACTTCAATTTCTCTCTTCTCTCTTCTGGAACTCCTATCATGCAGACTTCGGAGAGCTTAAGCTACTTTTTTCATTTCCTTCCCTCTTTCTCTTTGCTTATTTTCTGGAAGTGTCTTTCAACTTTATATTGCACACCTTATAATGTTGTTTATTCAGAGCATTGTATCTTAAATTTCTAATATCTCATTTTAGTTTCTACTGTTTTTTGTTTCCTGAAATCCTGTCCTTGGCTCCTGGCTATGATGTAATTATTCTGTCTTCATAGACAGACTTGAGCCCGCTGCTCAGCCACCTTCCCTGATAGTGGGTCTGGAGGTGGACATCACCTAGCATTCTAAGAGCTGAGTGCGAGAAGCGGACAAATGGCTCCTGTTTACCTTGTGCACAAGCCCACACACTCCTGCTTTCACTGTGCTGCCTTCAACTTCCTTACTACATGGTGTCTTCTGGTCCAGAGACACTTGGTTTTGTCATCTCAAAAATAAAACAGACCTCACCCCCCGAAACATCTAGACCTTGCTAGAGTCTGAGAGGGAAGGTGTTGAACATTGACGATTAAGGAGAGAGAGCTGGAGAATTGATAGTTTCTTGAACATATTTTAAATCAATTTTCTTCTTTCCACCTCAAGAGTCCACCCCATTTAAAAAAGAAAATTGACACTGCTCATGCCTGAGAGCTGTTTTGTGATTGTTTTTTTTCCCTCTGCTCTTCTTATCCATAGTATGGACAAGCTTAGGGGCAAAACAAATTTTTTTCTTGTAGTTGTGGAGTTTCAGGAAAGTGTAAAAGTGTGCATGAATTTTTCTCCTGGCTTAGAAAACTATGATTACCTTTTGGGGCTAACTTTACCTATACAGATGGACCAGAATTTTCTAACCAGCTTTACTCAAAGGACCAGGATCCACTCTTTATGTGATCCAGAAAGTCTCTCATATTAAGTTTCTTTATGTATAGAAGGGGATGACCCATATCTACATATCTGGGAATCTCAGGAAACAAAATGAGGTCAAGTTCTTAGAATGTGTCTGGTATCTATCAGTCACTCAACAAACACCAACTCCTTTAGGTTTAGAATTAGGTCATGAAACAATTATTGAAAGATAAACATTAGTTCCTCTTCCCTTTATCTCTTCCACTTATAACCTTAAATACCTACTTCATGAAACAGCTGAAATCCCTTCTCTGGAATTACAATGTCCTGCCATATTCACTTTAATATCAGAAAAAAATTTTAATTTATACTTGTTTTGGGTAAGTTAAGATTCTTAGTATTTGTAGTGAGGTAATACTTGGTAAATCACAAACCCAACCTCAGAAAACTTAGAGTTGAAAACCAGGAACTAGGAATTTATTGTTTGGAACAGGTTTTTTTCCAGTTCCAAATGGACTAATAAAGACTCTGTTAGGAAAACACAGACACTCTCCAGGGAAGCCAGGCTGTAAAGCTGCCTGTATTTTCATGCTGCTGCAGTTTGTGCATTTATTTTGACTAATAAAACTGGAAAGTTTTCTTCAGGTGAGGCAGGATGCTATTTCCTTTCTCCAGTTGAACATACTGAATTAGGGAATTTAGTGAGAGAGTGGCAGAGGATTTTGAGTGTCCTCGCTTCCCATCTTCATGTGTGCCTTGAGATACAAGCTTCAAGGTCCAATCTGTTTCTGTGAATGTCCAATGGTGCTGTCCTCGAATCTGAAGTAATATGTCCATGTAATACTGTTTCTGTGATTCTAGCATTGCTCATCTCTTTCTACCTTAATGAAAAAGATGCTTGTTTCCTTTTTCCCGCAGCCTAAAAGCCTAGATTTCTTCCATGAGAATAAATATACTCATGAAAATATGGCAACAGAGTGTATCTGTGGGAATCCAGAAGACCTGATCCAGGTAAGAGGCAGGTTTTCCCAGCCTGCTCTATGTGTATGTTATCTCCCTGATGAACTTGAATTCCTTGAACCAAAAATCAAGGTCCTACTTGTTTGTGACAGTCTCAGATTGTCAATTCCTTTCTATGCTCAACAATACAACAGGTAAAATAGCCCATCAGGATTTTTCCGAGCAAATATAACAGATTAAATATGGTACCTAATACTCCTCTCCCCACGTGCAAAAGTGTCACTGGACATCCCTACTCTTTCGTTGTCTCGTGGGGTGTGGAATATGTTTTCCCAAACTTGGTCATGGAGATGTTAGTGGATGTGATACAATTGGGGAATGATACAATTGGAATTCTGCTGTGTTTTGACTTATCCTCCTGGGTTTCATCTATCGCCCAAGAAAATTTCATTGCAGCTAAGTCACTCCAGTTGACCTGAGAACTCCTGGAAGGATGTGGGTCCAATTTAGTTGATGAATGAGAAATAAATGTTTGCTTAAGCATTTGAGTTGTGGTAGTTTGATATACACTACTACTGAAAACCTTGCAAACAAGGGTTAATAAACTTCTATGGTTTATTTTCAGAGGCTAGTATGGCTGATAATGTGGATTTTTCACTCAAAAGTTCTTCATGTGACCTGTGATCAAAGTAATTTGTAGTTTCCTGTCATCATTATTGAGTACTGACACTATGGAGTGTCTTCTTATTTATTTAATGTCTACTTTCGCTGTGGATCTCTTTGTTCTGTGGGATCAGCAATTATGTCATATGTTTTTCTTATTATGCCCCAGCAACTATTGTGACATTGAGTATACAGGAGATACTCAATTACTATTAGTCAAATGAATGAATAAAAGCCAGATAGCTAGACTCCCACAATTCTTGGGAAAAACTATATATTTCCCCTTCACACAAATGAACCAATAAAACTGATATAAAATGTGAAGGAATTCACAGGACTTTAAAGTCTGTGTGCTTTTGGACTGTAAACTTAGATCTCCTGATCGAGATAACTTGGAAATATTTCAGGCACCAGAGTCTGAGAAGCCCTTAATTTTTGCTGTGGTATTTTAAGAAAGGATGTCTAGATACATTGGCAAGAATCAGTAATTTTCCAGGGGACAGGTTATTTGGCCAGATGAGTCATTTTCTAGTCATGCTGTGTATCCTTCTGTATGTTATTTCATCTTTTACTCATCAAATAGGCTAAGGGATAGACCAGGAATAAAAAGAAAAGGACTAAAAGGTCATTTTTCTAGAACTCAGGAAAGGGACATAATATGACCAGAGAAAGTTAATGATATATATAAATAATCATCACTGTAGATATATAATGCCTTCTGTTTAATGAGCTTAAGGCTGTATGCAGAGGAGAAGAGTAACATTAGGGTAACTGAGGACATTTGAATCTACAAGTGAGCAGAATATTCTCAATCTTAGTTTTCAGGTTGTGCCTCTTTGAAGCAGGCTAGCCCCAGCCATATTGGGGGAATGACAGGAGTCTAGTGGGCTGCCTGCGTTCATGTTAAGGCTGTTTGTTTGAATTAAGTCCACTTAAATTTGGATGGGGGAGATTTCATGTGTAGTCCCTTTGAGATGGAGAGATAATTGTAAGCTTGGGTGGGATGGGGTGGGGGTGGGATTCAGAAGGAGGATGAATGAACTATAGACCAGGGAGTATTGTGTTGTTTTTTTTCCTGAATAATCTCTTAATTATGCAATTTATGGTGACTCATTTGTTCATTCTTTTGTAAGTCTCAAAATAATCCAGTTTGTGGTTTGGTTCAACTTCTCTGCTTGGGAGTCTTGTGATTTTTCCACTTTTAGACCATCTATTGTGACTCTCTGGGTAACTTGCACTAGGTGAACAAAAGAGATTAGGAAAGAATAACAGATGCACAAATCGAAACAGGGAGACATATGGCCTGTTCCTTATGCAGTGACTATGGGCCAGATACTTCTCCTCTCCAGGAAGTACCTTTGCCATCCCTTGAGATTATAACCCTCATTATCTTGCTTACCTTCTCTCTGTTGAATTGATTCTTAACACTGTAGGTCCACGGGAACTCAGCCATCAGCTAAATAAATAGCAGTGACTGAGACATTCAAGATCATTTACAATTTTGAGGTGTTAGTGGAAAAAAGCAAAGCAAAAAAAAAAAAAGCAAGCAAGGGAAAAAGAAACTCCCCCTTTCATCCCAGAGAGAGAGAGTTGATGGAATTTGCTCGTGTTCTGGCTGTTGACTTAAGTGTTATTTTTCACTATGAACAAAGGAAATAAAAACTACATTACAAACAGCAGCATTTAATACCAGACCAACCCAAAACTCCCAGCCCCCAAAGCATCAGGTCCACACTTTGCTAAGCTTATAAAATGCTTGTATTTTATCACCAAAATATTTCTCCAAGTGTGTCACACAATTTTATCACATTTAAATTATGTGTTTGACCTAGAAACACAATAAATAACAAATTACCTATCATCAATTTCTAGATAACAGAGAAATATATTTCAGGTTTTTAACTGAAAAAATCTTTTTTTAAATTTTTATTTATTTATGCATACAAGAGCTGAGGTATAGACCAGAGGTGTGGGGTGGTGAGAGGATTCACCAGAGACAGAGTGGGGAGCAGAAAAGCCAGATTGACTGAAATACACTGCTGAGGGGAGCAGTGGGCGAGGCAGGAGAGGTCTGCTGCGCCATGTGGGTCAGCTTCCTGGCCGGGGATCAAACTCAGGCTGCAGTGGCTGCTGATCATTTGATAGTGCTGAGACTTAACCCCTTGAACAACCAGGGAGGCCCTAACTGAAAAAATCTTAACAATACTTCATGAAAATGAATTTTTTAAGTGCATCACATTCGGGCCTCCCTGGTGGCTCAGCGGTTGAGCGCTGCACTGTGGAGCTGTCGGCAGCCCGCGATGCGAGTTCGATGCCCACCTGGGGAGAATCCCACATGGTGCGGCAGACCTCTCCTGCCTCGCCCGCTGCTCCCCTCAGCAGTGTATTTCTGATCTGCCTGTGCTGCTCCCCACTCTGTCTGTGGTGAACCCTCTCGCCGCCCCACACCTCTGGCCTGTACCCCAGCTTGTATGTATAAATAAATAAATCTTTAAAAAAAAAGTTTCTTTAAAAAAAATGCATCACATTCATGTTTACTGTATTGGGCAGACTGTATTAAGCACAAATTAATCTTTCCTCAGTAGCAAATCATTATTTTTATGTTCATACTTACAATGAACAGGAAGATGATATGATTTTCTTCTACCTTTATTATTGATTGTCACTCTAATTTACTTCCTGCTTGTGTAAGCTTTCCTATCTAGTTTCCTGTATTTTGGAAAAGTCAGATGAACAAATTGTTAGCATGGCAAGTAGATGAAAATTCAATAGGATGGGAATTAAACCCAAGTGACCTGTCAGTAAGGAGAGGAGATAAAGCTTTGTCATTGTCTGTGAGACCTTTGCTCTTCTTACTTTTCAAAATTATGTTCTTGATATGTCAAATTTGCATTGTATACATGTGTAGGTGCACTTCCATGTAATGTATAAATAGGTCTATTTGTGCCTGTGTGTGTATATGTGTGTAGAGGGCCAAGATGACATTGTGCAAAAAGTTAATGTTTTATTCAGACTCCATGACCAAATGCTTAACAATTGGCCACACATAACTGTGTGACATTGGTAAAGTTTCATGTTCTCCCATAGCCTTGCTTTCCTCAATAGTTGAATGGGAATAGGGATTTTTATTTCTAGCATCTAGGACAACTCTTAGACACAGAGCTGGAAAATATTCATTCTTTTTCATCTTTCTTTACAAAGATGTGTGATCTAGTCTTTATGGTCAAAACTTGATGCTACTAGAAATAATGAACTTGCTTGCTATTATAATTAAAAGTGTAAAAGCGATTTTTAAAATGTAATCATTTTTTTCTTGGTTTTTAGATTATGTAGTCCAGAAATTATATGCATGGCATCTCTTTTTACCCCATATTTGTAAATGTTTCTCTGTTCACTGAGCCTTTATTAAGTCTCAGAATCCTGCTCAACATAATGGCAACTTCTACAACCAATCCACCAGAACTGTTGTAAGATAACCAAAAAGATAAAGCTAAATCCTAGCTTTAATGACAACAACGATCATTTCCAAAATCCTCATAATTCTCACTGGAGTAGAGGCAGATAAATTGAGAAGCAGGCAGAAGAGTTTCCCCTTCCACCCAGTGTGCTACTGGGTAGTGACAGGAGAAACCTCAGGATCTGCTTTGGAACAAAATTATTCCATGGCAGAAGGAGCACAGCGAAGGTCTGATGAACATTTCTCATTACTCCCGTCAGTAACCTCAATCATGTTGCCAAGAAAGTAAGTTTGCTCAGCCCTGGCAGTAGTGCCAAGTCTATCAACTCTTCTCATCAGTCCTCAGTTTGAAAGGCAGTCCATTTTCATGTTTGTTCCACAATTTGATGTCTTTTTTCCATTTCAACATTACAGAGATATGTTGCTGATATTTTCAGCCAGTCTAGTGAGTATGTATTAAGCACCTACTGTCTGCCAAGCATGTAATTCATGCCAGCTGCGTCAGGCTACTTCAGCACTTGAGGTGCTCGTGGCAGGTGGAGATACATACCTGCTGATACATCAGTCTTGTCCACCATGATTGGCTGGTTCCATGAGTGAACGAGCATACGCAGTCATTGATCCCTCTGCAGACGCTTCTTCTCCAGAACTCGCTAGGCTGGTAGGTGGTCTGATTTCTTTCTTTATTTAATTGATATCACATTGCATTATAACAGTATAGGGTGGTCTGATTTCTTAACTAGAGTGAGCATGAAAATCTAACTCTTAAATATTACCAACTAGTAATATGGGCTGGCTTAAAACAAATCATTTTCACCAGCATTACCCCCTCTCAAAAGTCAGCCAGCCCTGGAGGCTAAACAGAACTGATGATAAGCAATATACCATTTTGGAAATGAGTTCTGTAGCTCATTCTTTTGGAATAATCTTTAAATTTATTCAGCAAGCCTATTATTTCCAGGGAGTGAGCTAAGCACTGGGGATACAGAGAGAAACAAGATCTATGACTGCCTGAGCTCACAATCCAGTGAGATAACCAATATATACATAAGTAATTAGCAAAAATGGAGGCACCAGGAAGTCGTGACATTTGAGTTGATACTAGACAGAGGAGCTGACACTCATCAGGTAAGGAAATGTATAAGGGCATTCTAGGATGAGGGATTTCAGAAGACATCAACAGCAAGTCAACAGCATTTGTAATTGATGAGG
Source organism: Scalopus aquaticus (assembly GCA_004024925.1). NCBI lineage: Eukaryota > Metazoa > Chordata > Mammalia > Eulipotyphla > Talpidae > Scalopus > Scalopus aquaticus. The sequence goes on from PVIJ01011940.1 coordinate 28,318, forward strand.
TACGGGGGCATAAGTAATTTGCTGTTTGCTTGTTGAGGGAGTTTATAGGAAGATGGAGGAATGAGTCCAAAAAGGATTGAAACTGGAATTCCAATCTTGAGTAGTGTTGATGTTCATGTCAAAGAGTTTTAAATTTTCACCATAGGTAAGAAAGTCCTTCTAAAAATGTAAGCATGAGAATGACATAATACTAATGGCCAACATGGGAGCATAACTGGTATCCATTCAGCTAACTCTCATGAAATTACATTAAGCTAATGTTTCTAATATAATTCCCATTTTACAGGTTATAAAGCTGAGGCTTAAAAGCGTAAATGTTTTAGATTGTACAGCTAGTGAATGTCAGAACCAGGGCATGCACAGTTTGTTTCTGCAGAGCTCAGAACCAATGAAATAGAATTAGAAATGACTAGAAAAAAAGATATTTTAAAGGAAAATTACAATGTTTCAGGCAGGAGATGCAGACAGCATGCACCAGAGCAGTGGCAGTACAGACGAGCAAAGGGTTCTGCTGTGGTGTGTTTTAAGGATAGACGCCCTTTGTCCATTCTAGAAGGCACTAAGGAATACATTCTCATTATTTTGAATTCACTCCTTTTTAAATTTTAAAATTGACCATCTATGTGGCTATTTGTAAATAGAACATTCAAGGATAAACATTCATGGCCACTGAATATTAACACAAAAATATTGGTGTTAAACTCTTAAGTAGAGGGCCAAAATGTTCTGAGCAACTGCAGTGACCCTGGAATGATATATGGTCTGTTAAGTACAGTGATTTTCACAATCACTTTTTTCATTCAGCAGTCACTCATTGAGGACCCACTTTATTTTATGCTGTTTGCAAGGTAATGGGAATATAGTGATGGGATATATAACTTGGCAAGGACCAAATGGATAATCTCGTATCTTGGGACATGTGCACGCTACGTTATTTGGAAAATAATAATCCTGTAGCAATTTTAATTGGAGTGTGTAGGTGTGGTGTGTTTATTACAAAATCATTCCCCAAATATCTTTTTTTTTTTCATACTTCATACTCCAGGCAGTGTTAATACTAGAAGAAAGGTCTCCATAATGTATTTTGCACATTTACCAAAGAACAGATTGTAGCAAAAGACTCTGTTTCTGTGACAATAGCTTTGATTAACACCTATCAAAATAGAACCATCATTTGTTCACTTAAGCATTTGTTAAATAACGCAATCTGCTACTGAATTAGGAGCCAGATGCCTGCATCTCCACACGCACTGAGAGGGCAGTTGCCACCTCCCTGTTCTGCCCACATCATGAACGGCCTTGTCCTATAGGAAGTTTCATGCATGTTTGAGCTCAATGTGCTAGGATTCCTTAGGTGTTTTCTACAGAGTGGGCTGTGGTATTTCAGCCATAATGAGCCAATAATCAAAAGATGCTATGAAAACCTCCACCAGAATGGTACCCATTAAGAGTGATGGCAGAGTCTGGAAAACTTTCATCACCCCGGCTAACTGCTGCGTCATCTGCAAAGTAGAGTGAGAATCTGGCTAGTGGGTTGTGTTGATGGAAAGGGTTAATCTCACCGAATCTCCTATGACGTGGGGTTCAACCTCCTGACTAGCTCCAATAGGACTCACTAATAATATTTATTTTCAGAAAAGCTGTAATTACTGGGATCTGTTTTCTTATACTTGACTAAGCTCTGCTTGTGATTTTCATTTTGATTTAGTCTTCTGAAGCCACGCAGAATAAGTTCATCATGGCTAAATGTCAGCTGTCTTCTGTCTGTACCAGGTATTTTTTTTTCTTCCATTAAGCAACTAGAGTTCCTGCTGTTTTTCAAGTGACACCATTTCTGCACCCCTCATTATCCTGAACACTTTCTTCATGATTCACTCTAATTTTTTAGTGTTTCTTTTTTAAAATGTGGTACCAAGAACTGAATTTAACACAGTATCCTAAAGGAAATCTGACCGGTAAACAATTATATTGCAATATTAATTTCATACTGTTGTATTACTGAAATCAAAGAATCACCCCCCCCTTTTTAAAGATCTGATAGTCACATTGACAAGTTCTAATAAATAACATTTGCCTCAAGACCACTGAAATTATCAGCCTCTCTATCAGAAAAACATTTCTTATTTAAATTGTATTTTTTTCTTTAGTTGAGCTAACATTGGTTTTTCGTACTGTTCTGATTTAGGGGTATAGGTTTACTCCTCCTTAGATGTGTATTGTCACACCAAGCCCACCAAGGTACTAATAACCCTCCACCAATATCCATTGGTTCCCCTTGTTCCTTTTCTCCCCAATACCCACCAGTCCCCTCTTGTAGCCTCAATTCCTCAGTCAGTTTTCTAAGATTTGTTTGGGTTTAGTTTTGCCTGTTCCTTTGTTTTGTTTCTCTGTATTCCACATATGAGTGAAATCATCTGGCATTTGGTTTCCTCCTGCTGACTTAATTCTCTTAGCATAATCTCTTCCAGTTCCATCCAAGTTGTGTCAAGGACAAGACTTCACCATTTTTTTATAGCTGATCTACTTGTCCTAATCCACTCACTGGGCACTTAAGGTTGTCACCATAATTTTGCTATTGTAAATAATTCGGCACCAAATATAGAAGGACATATATCCCTTCAAATTAGTGCTTTGCATTATTCAGGTACATGTCTAGGAGCGGAATTGCTGGGTCATGTGGTTGACGTATTTTTAATATTTTGAGAAGCTGTCAAGAAAACTCTTTGTTCAGATATTCACGTGGTTCTCTCCTTACATCTTTCGTGTTCACCTGTCCTTGGTTAGCTACCCTCTGAGGCACTGTCCCCTTCACTTGTATTTCCCTTATACGATTATATTTTTATTTTCATGGAACTATCCTCACATGATACATAGTTATTTTAGGTATTCATTGTCTTTCTTCCCAAAATGCATGATCCATGATGAAAGAGACTGCTTGGTTTTCTGTGACATGGGATGTAGAAGAAACTGAATAAAGATTTGTTGCCTAAAAGGAAATTGGGTATGTGGCTGACTATAATTTCAAGGACCTTCCTCCTGAAATGCTTTTAGATTAAGTCTTTGTTCATTCTTCACTTGGCAAATTTGTATTTTTAATTAAAAAATAGCCTCATACTTACTGTAAATATTTAGATAATATAAACAACACCCTTCATTTTTTTTTCTATTTATGCTGGATTTTAAGACATAATTTCCTGGACTATTCATTCATATATATATATTTTTTTCACTAACATGAAATAATTTGTGTACTTTAAACTGAATCAGTTTACTGTACTTTTTCTCTTATCAGAAAATATTCTTACTAAATAGGATGTAATGTTTTATTATGCAGACATGTAATTTAGCACAATCTACTTAATCATTAATTATTAGAAATGCAGATCACTTGCAGTTTACAGTAAAGTTAATAGTATTGCCTCAAACATTATTGTCACTAAATTTATGGGGCATTCATAATTATTTACTTGGTATTGAAACTTGTTGCACCAAGCAGTATAAAATATACAATATTGTTAATAGGTGTAAATAAATGAATTTAAATGTAAAGATTTGGGAAGTTTTGGTTTTTAATGGGGGAACACATTTATTATATATACCAATGGTGAAAGTGCAAACTAACATACTGTTTCTAGAAAATGATTTAATTATGCCTATAAACAAGGAATAAACACAACAATAATTTAGAAATTTCTTTTTAAAATCTGTCAAACTTACAACCTTTCCCCTTCTCTTGGTGAAAAAAAAAAACAACTTTTATTGTTCCTTTTTGTTCTATTGGATTTTTAATTATTTTTAATACTAAATCTGTACCCAACATAAAACCCACTATTCTTGACTTTGCATATTTGGCAAGTAAATCTTCTGAGCCTTTATTTAAAAGGAATGTGTTGTAAAGTTTTGAACAGGTTATGCCAAGTACAATATAGTGTTATGAAACTTTCAACATCTTGCTAAAGGAGTCTTTGTTTTTTATTTTGCTTTAATGAAGACAGATGGAGAGAAATGAAATAACTTGTACTAGAGAGCTTCAAAACAGAAAGACAAGCTTTTAAAGGTTAAAAATAAACTGTAAAGGAAGGCTAAATAGCTAAATGTTTTAATGAAGAGGAATCCCAAATATGGCTCACTATTTCAGGACATTTTCTGACATTTTAAATCATGCCTTTGGCTGCTGAAATGCTTCTGTAAGACAGATGCTGATCCATAGCTCCACTGAGGATAGAAGGAGAAGATATTCAAATTAAAGATCAAGTTTTGATAAGAAAACTCCCTAGTTTCACAATAGTTCAAATATTGGAATATTCTGCTAATGAGGATTAAATAATTCTTTTTTAAAAGATTTATTTATGCAAGCAAGAATTGGAGTGTAGGCCAGAGGTGTTGAGGGGCAGTGAGAGGATTCACCAGAGACAAAGTAGGGAGAAGAACAGGCAGATCAACTGAAGTACACTGCTGAGGGGAGTAGCAGGCAAGGCAAGAGAGGTCTGCTGTGCCATGTGGGAAGTTTCCTAGCTGGGAATCGAACTTGTGCTGCAGTAGTTGCTGATAGTTTTATCATGCTGAGATTTCACCCTTTTTGCCACTATGATGCAAAAGGATTGCTTTTTAAAAAATATTTTAATTAGTTAATATTGGTTTATATCATTATTTGCATTATAGAGTGTAGGATTTCCCCCTCCCCACCTTTTCAGATTAAATAATTCTTATATTTTCATTAAGAAAATAAATATGTACCCTGGACCAGTAAGATTTGTGATTGTGCCCCTTACTTACCCTTCCCCACAAAAACAAACAAACAAAACAAAACTCTCACAGTGACTTAAAACAATAATTTGTTACTTCTTGTTCTTAAAGTTAGAAGGTCTGGAGCAATTCTGATTCAGATTGATTGACTTCTCATGCATCTCCCGGTAGATGGATTTTAGAGGGTTGACTAGTCTGGGGGCATCCATGCTGGGGTAACTTAGTTTTGCTCTACGTGTACCCCAACTGGTTACCGTGGGCTCCTTCCCAGGAGCAGTCAGGACCTCAGAGAGGAACAGGTTTTGAAGATTCATCATATGTCAGTTGTTGTGGTCCCATTGGCTACAGCAAGTCACATGGTCAAGGCAGTTAGCATAGCAGTGGTGACGTCAAGGCGTGCACACAGAAAAACGCTAAAAACTGAGGCCATCTTCACAGTCATTGATGTGAGAGTATCTCATAAAATCTCCATCTCACAGGAGGCCTCTCGTGGCGATGACCTGTCTCTGAATTGATTAGAACAATGGAGCTTGATGGATCAGTCATAGTCACACCTGGAAGCAGAATGATTCTTTAAGATGTCATCAAGTTGATGACTCTATTTTTCTTCCTATAGGAGATTGACAAAATAATATACATCATTATAGTAAGAGTATATGATGATCCATTGTCAGCATCTTTATGGGCTCATATTGATAATGAAAATTTTTGATGCTCTCATTTGACCTTAAATAATTTCTGTATTGTATATTGGTGTTTATTTCACTATAGTAAAGGTTGAAAAAGAAACCTATAGCTGTTTAAAAGTACCATTAAATATACTCTCTTCAACTTTGCCAAAGTTGCTGTATGTAGATCTTGACAGTGGGCAATATCTGCTAAGAATATATTCAATATAAATAAATCTAGGATTCCACAGTGGGTGAAAGAAAACCAAGAGAAGATCTATAAATAAAGTGTTTGAAAAGCAGTGTATTTGGATCAGCCAAGGAGATAGTTGTTAACTAAACACATTTTAAAAAAAAATTCCCAACACTGATGCAAAAACAAACTGGAAATATTCCTGGAGAGGGGTGTGTGTATGTGTTAGGAATAGAGAAGATATTACTTCCCTCCCTGCTAGGTTTTAGTTACAGGGCAGCTGAGTTTCACTTGATCACACTATTGTCCTAAAGCTGGAGTTTGTGAATCTGGGGCATTGTTGGCTCAACTGAGGAGATGAAAAGGTAACTCACAGGTCAACTATGATGCAAAAGGATTGCTTTTTTAAAAAAAATATTTTTAATTAGTTAACATTGGCTTATATCATTGTTTGCATCATAGAGTATAGGATCTCCCCCCCCCCGCAACACACACACACACACACACACACACACACACACACACACACACATTTGCAGGTACTGTTGCTGTAATGCGCTCACCACCATAAAACCTCTGCTCTCTCCCTCAAAAGGACAGCTTTAAGCCTCCCTCAGTCTTCCATTTGCAGTGTGGCTGTTTAATGCAGAAGTAAGAGCTACATCTTCTTTCTCTCCTTGAGCCTCATAATAGTTATGCCATTCCTTTCTATGACACCTGAACATTTCCTCTGTGAGAGTCAGATCACATAATGTTATTGTCATTTTCCAGATGGGGAAGTGGAGGATGGAATGAAAGCCTGTGAGTTTCATAAACCCTGGGGCTAATTGGGGCTCTTCCAAACCTTGTCTCAGAGCTTTCCTTTCTGCAGCCTTTCTCTCTGTTCCAAGAGGGGCTCAGGCAAACCATCATCCCCTCCTTCTTAAGGCATATGAGTGCCTTTCCTGGTCACTTTAGGGGAAAGAAGTGGGGGTTCAAGAGAATAGCTAAACTAAAGATCATTGAATAAATGTATTGAGAAAATCAAGATAATAAACTTGCATCAAAAATAGATAGCCAGGGGGCCTCCCAGGTGGCACAGCTGTTAAGCGCTGCACTGCGGAGCTGTCGGCAGAGGCGTGAGTTCGATGCCGGGCTGGGGAGATTCCCACATGGTGCAGCAGACCTCTCCTGCCACATCCGCTGCTCCCCTCAGCAGTGTATTTCCTCGATCTGCCTGTGCTGCTCCCCACTCTGTCTCTGGTGAATCCTCTCACGGCCCCACACCTCTGGCCAGCACCCCAGCTTGTATGCATAAATAAATAAATCTTTTTTTAAAAATAGCCAGTGATAGTTCTTTGTCCACTTCATCTAATCTGTATTTTAAAGCATAATTTGGCAGCTACTTGGTTGCAAGACAAGCAAATTAGCACCTGTGGTTAAAAATTCACCCTTTTCTATAGTAATGTTACTTTTTTTTGGTTTCTGAAGATTCTTGATATTGTAACTCTGAACCTGAACTTCAATCATGGTATTCAAAAGTGCATTTTAGAAAGTAGGTCAAAAATAATGTGTTCTTTCAGGGCACAAGAGGTTGGCTGATTCTTGTGACTGGACAATCAGGTGTGAGCAGCTGACCGGAATGAAACTGACACCTGGGTGGGCAGTTTGAGGCTGAAGCTTCCTTAGTGAGCCTGCTCGAGCATCCTTCATGCTCAAGGCAGGTCAGTGTGCCATCTGGCACGAGTCCTATCTGCCTAGAGTGGCGAGAGCTCTTGCAATACAGTATGTTCCCTGAAAACTGGCTCTGGTAGGACAAACTGTCATCCTAATTATGTCCCAGACATTGACAACCTCGCAGATCACCAAAGCCAGGAAGGAACACCCAGAAGCACAGAGTGGTCTGTTGGATTTTTCATGTTTCTTTTTTCAACTTTGGGCCTTTGAGGTGCCTCTTTACCCAATCCTAGAAAACACTGAAAAAATGCAGTCCACTTGCCTAAGGGAAGAAGAAAGTACTCTGCCTCTTCACCACCAGCATTTTCTAGACTTTGTTTCAACATACTATAAAATGGTCTTTGTAAATATTTTACACAAATTAGTAATTGAATTCATAGGATCAACCACATTTTTCTTGGTCTACAGATTATCCTGGATAACAACCTTGGCTAAGTCACAGTATTTTCTACAGCTCCTAATCACTGTATCCCCCAATGGTTCTTTAATCATTTGTCTAATGCCACTCAGCTTGTAATAAATACATTCTGACTTTCCCTAAACTTAGATTCCATACTGATCTAGAGAATTAGGAAACTGGCAGGAAAGAATGAGAAAAAGGTATTACTCTACTCCTAGTGTTGCGATGTGAGAATCAGAAGCTACACAGACTTACCATGGACAGCACCCTGGAAGTGGTTCACATCCATCGACTCTCTCAATCCCAGGACACCTCCATCCCCAATTTACCTGGAAACAGGCACAGGTGAGGATAGGTAGCCACAGTGGCACAGATATTAAATGACAAGCCTTGTAGTTGAACTTGGATGCTCTGTGTCCTGAGCTCTGCTCTTAAGCATGATACTATTCTATTTTCACTAAGTGAACTGGGTAACTTACTCACAAATTTCTACTCATTGTCGTTGCTCAGGCTTCTCTCTTCCAGCAATGTCTTTTGCTAGATTCTCTACCTGCCAAGATCAAGTTCAATTATCACCTTCTCTGTGAGATTTTCCTCATTCTTTCTGGCCTCCCTGTTCTTTTACCTTCACTTGTCTTTTGGCACTTACCACTCGGTACTTTTGTCACTATCAATTCATCTCTGTCCTTGGAAGTATAGTCAGTTCTTTGAGGAAGAGGAGTATCACGTCAGCTTTTACACTGTGTATCTGTGGTGCCCAAGAAAACACATGGGGCATAATAAGGACTCACTGTGTATTGTTTTAAACATCATTGAAGTTGCTTATTGATAAATAAGAGTAGATTTGAACTTTAGCTCTATTTTGCTTACTACCAATCTCTGGCCTGGTAGGAAGTGCTTTTATTGGATATTCTTTAGGCATTTTGATGACTTTCAGCATGAGTCTCTGTTTATTTTAAAGCTCACTTGAAATGAGAAATTGGATGACCTTGACTCAGGTGAATTTAGGTAGTTGCTTTGATTGTGAATGTGTTTCTGAATCTTAATTAGCTACATCCCTCACTACATCAGTAGTGGCCTGAGAGTTACTAAATGGTAAAATAAATGGTTTGTCACTCCTTTATGAATCTCACAGAGTGTCTACATTTCCCATAATTCATTAGATGTCATTATTTGGTAGTAATTTCCTAATCTAAAATAATGGCGTTATGTGCAAATGATATGAGACCCATTGATGGATGCTTCTCAGAACTCGACCATATTAGACTCCTCTTAATTATTCTTTCTGCACCAGAGTGCTTACTGTTTTCTGTGCTACTGCTCTGGTTCATGACTGAACAAATCCATTATTAAAAGGGAAACATGCTCCTATTGTGCATTTCCTGGATGTCTTAACAATCTCATTATATGATGAGTGACTTGTAGAAATATTTAACTTATCCTATTTGACAGATGTCACATGCTCAACAAGAATAATAAGTGTCCTCTCTGATACTCAGAAGGCTATGTTTGTACTGTTTTTGCTCAGATACCAGTCCTACCAGTCATGAGCGGTTTCTCTTTTAATCACAGGCACATATTGGCTCAAAGGTGTTGAACTGTCTGACCTTGATAACAAGCATTGCAGAATACATTTATGAACAAGAGATAGAGAGAAGGAGAGAGAGAGAGAGAGAGAGATTTGCATCAGGTCAAGGTTAATTGTAGTTGATATTTGCTTAATCATTTGTTCTCTGACTTTCTAGCCTGTGGTATAGTACATGAACTATTTTGGGGAGAAGGAAGGTCAACACTTTATTCAATTTGCTGCTGTTAGTGAGATTCCAATTGGGGACTTAATTTGAAGAGATATTAATAAAGAGGAAGAGGTGCTATATACACGTCTAGGTCAACGTGGCATATTTAAGGAATTATTCCAGCCTGTGAGAATCCCTGATGTTACAAAAAGAACACTTCAGATACAGTTCAGTGCCCAGAGGTGTGGTCTTCATCTGAATCCTTCCTTAACTTCTGAATCTTGTTTTCCCTCTTCCCGTTGTCCTCACTGCCGAAAGTCTCTCAAATTTTGTCTCTCTAAGTGCTTCCATAATACTTGTCATTGTCCACATCATGCTTTGCTGTAATGGCCTTTTAAGAATACATAGACACTGCTGAATGGTTCTTCAGTGTCTGGGCATAGTAGCTAGCAGAAAAGAAAACTAAATTATTCTTCTTCTTCATAATAGTGTTCCATGAATGGTAGTAAAGCAAGATTTACAGACTCATTCTTTTCCACAAAAAATGAGAATTCCAGGTTCTTTCAAATTTAAACCAGGTTTTCCTGGGTGTCCCTTGAGGAGTAACACTTAAGCTCCTAATTATCTTATTTGTCTTCACCACTGGCCCCATCAGGACTCAAGCGGTGCCCAAGTCAAGGGCATATGTTTCAGTTCTTCTCAACTCACATCTTCCAAGAAGCAATACAGAACTACTTCCTGAGGGTATATCCACAGTGCTTACTTAATGCACGTCATGGCTGTGTAGGAGGGGGGGAGTAGTATATTTGCTCCCCTTTGCTATTTTGGCACTAAAGATCTTCTACAGATCTCCCAAATTTATCTCCCCAAAGTTACCCCCTCCTCCCTGCCTGAAGTTCCTTTCTCCACCCATCTTGCATAGATGTCCATGGTGCTGGGCTGGGTGCTAATATCTGGTCACTCCCGGATTCTATGTTCCCTTATCATCCCAACCTCTTCCAGGCTTCCCCTTAAATGGGTGTCTTTTCCTCCACCCCAAAATAGAATTCTATTTCCTTCTTAGCTACTTGTTTTCTTATCTTTTTGGGGTCATGCTTTCAACATGTAGTTATTAGGTGATATTATGTACCAAGCACTATAATAGATTCTAGGGACAAATTGAAGGGTAAAATTGATGACATTTCTATATCCAGGGAATTGATAGTACTATTCATTTGAAGATGCCCAAAGAGGCTTTCATCTTACTTATGACCTAACTTAGATCCATGCTAAGTCCTAAAGCATGACACATGTTTCTGTTTCTCTTGCTAAGATGTTAGCATGCAGAAAGTCCCCTCTCTGTTTTGCTTATTTATGGCAAGACATGTATTATGCATTTGAGAATTTGTGAACTCATCAGGAAGAGGCAGAGAGGAGAATGAATAAAGTTTACTATAAAGGCCTTCTTTTAGGCAGGGGAAACAAGAATGAAGTGTATAGGGAGATGAGAAGAATACTACCTATTAATATTTTTAAAGAAATTGTCTCCTGAAATTTCCCAACCAAAATGGAAAAAGAGAACTGATCTCAATTAGGAGTCCAGGAGAGAGTGAAGGAGTAGTATGTGGGGAAAAATTAGCAGATGGAGTTGGTACACAGATGTCAATTGCAAGTAAACTTAGTCCTTACACAGACAGATGATTAAATTGTCCAAGATCTACTGTTTTACTACTTGATGAGATAGCTAAGGAAGAAGATATACTTAATAGAATGAATTTTAATTTTTGCAAATGAAGCCCAAATTCCTTAAATGTTTTGTTTTAAAAACAAAATTATTTGATATCAAGGTAACCTATTTACAAATAGTCCCAGTAATTCATGCAAAATGTTATTTTTGATGAAAGACTCATTAGGGGAAAGTGACTAAGTAACTGTAAACAGAAAAGATTACCAACCATGAGCTGATAAGACTCCCTAAGAACTGAAGGAAGAAGAGGCAAAAAGAAGTTCTTTTCAAAAATCCTATTACAATGTCTAACATTTCCCTCTTTTGAAAGCTTCTTTCCCAAATAGAATTCAATTTTGAGGGACAAAATTAAATGACACTAAGGGTTTAATTGTTCCTAGAGTTGACTCTTGGAAGTGATTCAATTCACTAATCACTCTAAGAAGTAGGTCATGGCCCAAGGGTGTGAGTTATAAGTCAAACTTCCTAATAACCATCTCACTTAAGAGAAGCATTATGTGCAACTCAGTGCCAGGAATATACTTTATGCAAGCAAAGTATATCATCAAGGATAGTCACTTACTTACAGGAGAGTTCTTGGGACAATATTCATCTCAGAGAGTTTTATTGGTATTTTTAAATAAGACACTTCAAAACAATGCAATCTTCTAAAATTATTCCTCAAAATTTCCCTTTCTTGTAAGTATTTTCCATTACAGTTTCTTAACAGATTCAGTACCAGAAAGAATACAAATAAATCCTGAGTCTCCACAGGCTAATGTTCAGAATCACGGTAATGGAAGCTTTTCATTGGCTTTGCTGAAATTAACAAGTTGTCAACAAAGCAATTTTATTTTTCCCATTGTTCCTTCAGATCCATTCTATGGGTTAAATCTTTCCCTGCTCCTGGATAAAACCTTAGATTTATGACATAATTCTTTAATCTTCTTTATTTCTAAGACCTGTCTTAATTCAGTAATTAAAATGTCCAGTATAATAGTCACAACTGATCTCGTAAAACTTACAGAGCTTCTCACCTCCTACCAGCTTGTACTGCTTTAGATCTGGAATCTGGAAGCCTCATTGGGAAGAAGAATGCATTGGCTTTTCCCACAAGTTTTTCTTTTCTTTTCTTTTCTTTTTTTTTTTTTTTTTTTTTTTTTTTTTTTTTTTTTTTTTTTTAGAGAAAGAAAAAAAGTTTAGTAGAGAGAAAAGGAACAGAAATAAAGTGGGACTTCCAGGCTGGTGGAATCAGGCCGGGGAGAGGCAAGGAAGTCTCCCACCTCCCACCATTTTTGATGAAATCTTTGCCCTCTTGGCACCTGGTCTCCTGATTCTTCCAAGTACATTTGGGGAGGAGAAGGGACAAGAGTGAATGATGGAAGTGCCATAGTCTTATTTGGCTGGGTAGTCACCAATTGTCACTGAGTTATTTTGGACTTGGAGATAGAATTGCACAATCCTTCAAGACTGGAACTGTGTTTCTCAATGGTTCTCCCTGTAGTATAATATAAAACATGTATTTGATCTTTTCCCCGAGCTAAAAAACTTAGAATCTCTGAAGTGATAAGCATGTTTTGCATGCTAATTAGAATACTGCTGATTGGGTACCCTAGATAGCTTCAAAATAGAGACTGGTCACCAGATAGACCAAACTACTAGAGAATTGGAATTTTCAGCTCCTTCCAGCCCCAGCTTTCTAGGGAGAGAGGGTAGTGTTGAACACCATAACCAATGCCTAAGATATACTCAATCATTCCTAATAATGGAAACACCATAAAAAGTGCTAGAGATCATGGTAAGAGGGTTTTCAGGTTGGTGAACATATTGAGGTGCTAGAAGGGTAAGGAAGCTCAATGCCCCATCCTCCACCCTTTTTCCCATGTATTTCTTTCATTTGACTGTTCCATAAAGTCAGCAAGCAGAGTACTGTCCAGAATTCAATGAGTGATTCTAGTCAGTGATTGAAACCAAGAGGATGATGGGAACCCCTGAATTTGAAATGGGTTGAGCAAACATGTGGACAACCTGAGCCATCTGTTGGTGGCTAGTGTCTAAAGGGAGGATAGGGCCTCCCTGGTGGCGCAGTGGGTTAAGTCTCAGCACTATGCAGCTGTCCACAGCCACTGCAGCACAAGTTCAATCCCTGGCCAGGGAGCTTCCCACCTGGTGCAGCAGTTCTCTCCTGCCTCGCTCACTGCTCCCCTCAGCAGTGTACTTCAGTAGACCTGCCTGCTCTGCTCCCCACTCTGTCTCTAGTGAATCCTTTCACCACCCCCCACCTCTGGCCTACACCCCAGTTCTTGTATGCATAAATAAATAAGTCTTTACAAAAATTAAAGTGAGGATAGTCTTATGGAGCTAAACCCATGCGGTGTGGTTCCAGCAGTAACCATGAGTAGTTATATCAGAATTGAGGTAAATTATTAGACACACAGTTGGTGTCAAAAATTGAGAAATTGATTGTTAGTGTGGAAAAGCCCCACACAGTTGGCATCAAGGAGGCCCTCCCTGGTGGCACAGCGGTTAAGCGCTGCACTGTGAAGCTGTTAGCAGCAGCAACACAAGTTCGATGCCCAGGCAGGGAGATTACCACCTGGCCCGGCAGGCCTCTCCTGCCTCGCCCGCTGCTCCCCTCAGCAGTGTATTTCCATCGATCTGCCTGTTCTGCTCCCCATTCTGTCTCTGGTGAACCTTCTTGCTGCCCCACGCCTCTGTCCTGTACCCCAGCTTGTATGCATAAATAAATAAATCTTCAAAAAAAAAAGAAGTGTTGTCAAGGAATAACTCATTTTTTCCTATATATGGCCTCCCACAGAATTTCCCTAATGCAAATTCTGATGAGCTCAAATTTGATCTTCCTCCTTAATTATTGTGATCCTTTCCGCCCAAAGGTGCTGATCAACATCTAATGTTCCAGAATCGGCCTGGCTCTTCTTTCTCAGAGCAGGCCAGGATTTCTCTGTGAGAACTCACAAGCCTGGGCCTCAGCTATTTGCAGCATTAGGGTGGCTGGGAAGAGAACATGGATTAGGGCCTGGGTGTCCATATTCTTGCTGCTGGTGTTACTCATCATACAGCACAAGAAGAGGGGGTAGACCAAGAAGCGGTAGACCATGGATTAGGATTTCTATTCTCCGCTTTCTCTAGATTCAATGAATAAATTCACACCTGGTCTTCAGTTTTACATGGGTCACAGTAGGAAGACTGGATATCTTTTACTTAACTCTGTGGACTTATAAATTTTGTTTGTTTGTTTTTGTTTTACACTGCTCACAGAAGCAGCGGGGAGACAGGAGAGGTCTGCTGCGCCATGTGGGAATCTTCCCGGCTGGGGATCGAACTCGTGTTGCAGATAGCCTCACAGTGCTGAGACTTAACCTGTTGCGCCACCAGGGAGGCCATGGACTTACGGTTTTTTAATTGAGACATACATCATGAGGCTCTCCAGGTGACTCTTATCTTAGGTGCACAAAATTTGGGGATGGATGTCCCAAAATGAGTGAGTGGAGAGTATAAGAAGGCAGACCAGGTCCGTCACAGAAAGAATGTGTGGCAGACAGAGCTTCCGAACACACACTTGATATGGTTTTTATTGAAGAAGTGGATGAATATTATGAGTAAAAAAAATCTGGCAATGAGAAGAAGACTGATAGGTGGCATACTTAAAATACTGAGGCTTCTAAGGTGGAGACAATTCGGTGTTTAACTTGGCAGGAGTTAGGCTGAGGGGGAGCTGGGAGAGAAATAGGCCTGAAGAACTTCACTCCTGGCTGTAGACTCTGAGCCACTGAGGTCTACACAGCCTGGCTTATTTAAAGTTCATGAGCAGGGTGGTCTGGCAGCCCCGTAGAGTGAGTGGCGTCCATTCTGTGGGGTGGACCTTTTTAGAATGTTCCAGAGGTAAATCAGTCAACTGTGGTGTGAAGAATCACTGGGATAGAGAGTTGAGCTGTCTTTTCCTTGGGAGTGTGCCAGTCCCATTTCTTTAGCAGCATTTTGTTGTGGTTCATATGGCAGGTGTTGGGGAAGGTGGAGGTTGACACTTTGCAAATGTGTTCTGTAATTCAGGCACCCTGTGAATATGTTCTAGTGCCTGTTATGTGCTTGCTGCAGCTCAAACATTAATAATAATAATAAAAATAATAATACTGATCACAGTAACAGCAATGACTAACCATTTTTATAGTTTTGCTATGCCGTGAGTCATTCATATTTCTGTGGCTTCACTATAGACCAGAAACAGTCCTTAGTATTAAATGTTTGAGCTCTTCTGAGCCTTATATCAAATGTATGAGACATGTATTCGTATATCCCCATTTTACAGGTAAAGAAAATGATGCTTAGAAAGGTTAAATGATGCTTAGAAAAACTGTCTCAGTTATATAAAGTAACTGTTGGAATTCAAACGCGCTTCTTTTCCTGTGTTCATGTTTTTAACTGCTCTATTGTATTTCAACATGGATGCTATTTCCAGTGCTAAATGGGAAAGTGAAAGACACCAATAGAGCTGACTGTAATATGGAGAAGATTAAAGTGGTAAATAGATATATAAGTAAATATGCTATTGACTCTGATTTTGGAAAGGTGGAGGATAGGCAGGGGCTTGGAGTGATAAGAGCAGAATCAGGTACTACTTTGTCTATATAAATCAAAGGGACTTTAAGAACTGGGTCTGACTACTTTTGGGAATCTACCCAAAGGACACAAAAACACTAATCCAAAAGGATACATGCACCCGTATGTTCATTGTGGCACTGTTCACAATAGCAAAGGCATGGAAGCAACCCAGATGTCCAAAAATAGATGACTGGATCAAGAAGATGTGGTACATATACACAATGGAATACTATTCAGCATTCAAAGAAGATAAACACATGCAATTTGCAGCTACATGGATGGCATTAGAGGGGATCATACTCAGCGAAACAAGCCAGAAAGAAAGAGAAAAATATCGAATGGTTTCACTTATAACAGGACTATAGGGGAACCAAATAAGAGATAGACACTTGGGGGGGTCGGCGGAGGGGGAGGATAAGGGCACAAAATGGAGTAGAAAAGGACACAAGGGACCACGGAGATGGATCACGGGTGAATTGGTGGTGGGTTACCCAAGGGGAATACAAAATGTAAAATATATAAATAAAAATCAAAATACATATATTAAAAAAAAAAGAAGTGATCTGAGAGTATTTCTTGGCTAGGAAGTGTGCTAAGTTAAGTTCAGAACATGCGATTAGGGTCATGTAGCCTTTCTAAGCCACGATAAGGTAGGGTAGGGCTCGTGTTTCTCATAAGGTCGAACTGAGTAAAGATCTCTCCAGCGACTGGCAGGAATCACGTCTTCTCTTTGACAGGTAACTAGGGAGCAGGGGCGGCACTTAGCTCCTGTTTGCTGATTCCTACAAATAACCAGTTGAGCAAATCCACCACTAGCCCGTGCTGAGGCCCAGCATCCACTATTAACATTTAGTTTCAGCTATAATGATTCCCATAACTAGCATCGCCCAGAAAGTTATGCATTATAGAAGATTTTCCTATGTATTATATCATTTTAATGCCTGAAAATGAACTTATTTTGCACATTCTTTTGTAAAAACAATTTTATTTTTTGCCAACAGTAATATATGTTCATAGTTTAAAAGTTAAGTGGAAAAATTAAGCTTATGAAAAACCAGTGTCTTCACATAATTATTCCCTCCTTCCAATTTCCCACTCTATAGAAGTGTAATTAGTTTTAACTTATTTTTAGCTGCTTTTTTTGGCCTTAACCCTCATATATCTAGTAATATGCTTACATTGCTATTTCTTGATTTTTCATCTTAAGTATTATCCATTGATGTCTTATGAGGATTTTTCTTTTCACACCTTCCATCCTTCTTCCTGTACACAACCATAATCTCACATACCTAGTTCCTCTCTCCCTAGCCTGGAAATACAATTCAATTATGCTGTTTATTATATAAAGAGCTTTGTGTTAATATTATGAAATTTAATTGCAATTCACATTTTTTTTCTAATTGATTGTATCATGTGTTATTCCCTTTCTTGTGCAGTTCTGTTAGGAGTAAAGAATTGTCTTTATTTTTAAAATTTACTCTTTTTATTAATGAATTACCATTGTTTTACATCTTTGTTAATAGTTTGAAAATATAGGATTTATCCCCTTAGGTGTGGTCATTGTAGCTCTCCACCAGCAAATTGCCCATAGTCCTCCACCATAATCCATTGTCCTCTAACTCCCCCCCACATACACACACACACACACACACACACACACACACACACACACAATTGTCTTGGTTTTTAATTTTAAGTCTTTGTTGATTTACAAGGGGCTATGTCATGATAAACCCACCATAAGTTGGAAGGGTCATATTGAAAATGTTTTTTTTAAATACAGTATCTAAAGATCCCCGGGAACTCAGCACATTGAAGAGTATTAGTTGTGTTCTCTTGGATTACATGGCTGGTTGGGATCTGTTACTCCCTGTCACTGCCCAGCACTGGGAGAAAGTCCTACTGAAGTCCCACTGCTTATCTGCAGCCCAGGAAAATATATCAAAATTCAAAATTCAGAGTATGGTTTCTACTTAATGCCTATTGATTTTGCATTGTCATCAATAAAAATAAAATCATTAAATTGAGCCATTGGAAGTTGGGTGATCATGTGTACTTAATTGTCTTTAATTCTATTATTTACTGATTCCTAAACGTTACAGTAGAACTTAGAAACTGCTATTAGTGCATTTATACTCATCAAGAAGTGTTTTTCCCCCGGAGGAATGCATTCCTGTGATTCTTTGTCCTCTTTTCCACTTTCTAACACCTGATGTGTAGACCTGCTTCACCTGGCCTCACTCCATTACTGTTGCTGGCAAACTCCCTCTGGGCTGATTCCTTTGGTTTCCCGAATCCCATGCTCTGATTGACATCTCTGTTTTGTGGCAGCAGCACACTCTCCAGTAGCTTCCCGAGAAGGACCACTGGAATCATTTCTGAGATTCTGTTTATAGTCAGGATAGACAATTACCGTCTTCCAATCTTAGCCGCATTGACGCTGGGGCCAGGTAATTCTTCGTTGTTCCCTGTGTTAACCTTGAACTCTCCCTCAAAATACCAGTAGCAACTTGTCAGTGATAGTAGCCAAAGGCACTTCAAGACATTGCTAAACATCCTTTGGGGAGCAATACCAACTGTGGTTGAGAACAACCCAGTGTATAAGCAAAGAAACCCCTAAATCTCAGCTGTTTAATCCAACAAATGTCTGTCACTTGTTTTAGGTGGATGGCAGTGTGGGTTGCCACAGCACTCTGTTCCTCGTATTGTTGCCACTTTTTTTTGCAGCAGGAAATGCTACGAGAGACACAACAGTCATGGAGCAGGTTTGCAAGGCAAGATTCTGCTGCTTGAGCAGAAGTTTTTGCATCACTTGTTGAAAGCACACAGGCTAGTAAAAACTGATCATGCAACAATGGTATGAGGAATAAGGTCTGGGGGGCAAGGGGGACAGAAGTTTATGAGAACCAGAAAAGGGGACATTATGACCATCTGTCAAGGGACATTTGTGTCAGGAAAGTGTTTGATGTTATCCCAGGCAGAGTTATCGTGAGCCCACCATGGAAATAGTCATGTAATCAGGTCTATGGCGGCACAGATGTCCCCAGGGCCTGCCTCATGATACAGACTATTCTCCGTAGTAGTCAAGGAATGCTCTGCTGTGATTTGCAGATAGCAAATACGTCACAGTTGCTCACGAGTGGCCAGCTCATAGAAACCCACGATATTAATAAATACAGTTTGTAGGAGCCCAGGGTGTTGGGTCTGCTTCCATCTGTTATTGCCACAATAATTGGTAGATAAGGTTAAAGTAGCGAGGAACTGACGAGTAAGGGAATTTTCACCATCTCAGTTCAAAACTTCACTTTCTATATTCCATTAGCCAGAATTAACCATATATATTAATTCTTAATTTCAAACAAGAAAAGAAAAAATTATCTATACCACTGCCATATATATTGATATTATAATAACCCTGATGGACCATGTTCTGTATATTGAAAATTCAGTGACCCTGGTTGATGTTAATGTGGGGACTGTTGAGATAGAGTGAAGTAAGTTTCACTAAAAAGCATCTATTTGCTTACATAGACACCGATAACCAGGCATGCAAAAGGCCAGGACAGACAAAATCTTGACTGTGCAGAGATGCCCGCCTAAGTCAAAATGAACAGGAGGTCCTGATAATAAGCCTCACCGAATTTGAGAAAATTTGAGATGATTATGGACTCCATGACTGCAACCCTGAAGTCTTCTCCAAAGTTTGGTGAGAGCTGTATGGACCCCCCACTCTGAAAAGTGACAAGTCCCTCCTGACAGGGTGACAGCTACCAGAATCTCTTTGGACCAGGTCCCAACCACTCTGTGTTGCCAGTCTCCCAAACTTTGCCAAGAGGTTTGTGACCTTCCTATCGCCTATTAAATTGAATGCTTTTATATGATGTAGAGCCCCCCCAATAAATTCATATTGTGGTTATGTGTATTTGACTTGAGTCTTAAGTGGAACCTTCCTGTTGACTCTCTAAATATTTGGAACCTGATAAAATAACCATACCTAAGAATTCTAAAAATATCCTCATGTTTCCCTTATCTGTTTGATACTTTAGTGGGGTTTAGAATTCCCCATGAGAAAGCAAATTTGTGGTATAAATATCATTGTTTCACAGATGAAGTTTCACCCTGTGAGAGCTGCAGAGCTAGTCTGTAGAAGAAGCAAGACTGGATCAGTTCCCTGACTCGCAATCAAAGGCGAGGCTATAGGTCCAATGCACCTGTTTCATTTTTCTCCTGGGAACACAGATAAACTATCCTTGCTAGTCTCCTACAATAGATTCGATGCTGTGACTGAATTTTGGCCAGTGGAATGGAGTTTAAGTGACATATGCCTGGTCTATAAAAATACTCCATGTGCAATTCTATTCTCTTTTCTCATGTGAACCCAGAGGCCATGAATTAAATGGTGGCATCATTAAATAAAAAGATCTTGAGTCCCTGAATGACATTATGGAGCAGAGTCTTGCTCCAAACTCACTGCACAGAGAATGATTAAATAATAAAAATTTACAATGTCAAGCCACTAAAGTTTTACCAGTTAGTGTTATTTTCTCTGACTAATAGAAAAATGGATAGTAGCAGTAGAGTGCTGTCATAACAAAAACTTGAAATAAGTATCTTTGATCTAGTCAGATAGCAAGGGGCAGGGGATAGCAGACAACCAGTGGGGAGGTGGTGACCCTTGCGGTGAGTGGCCAAAGATTTGGTACAACATTTTTATGTAAGAAGCTTGAAAACAGAAAATATGCCTCCTATGCTAGCAACTCTAGGAAAAGTGATTGAAAGGAATTCAAAAGTTAGTGTATAAATTATTAGAGATGAGAATTTGTCAGCAGAAATGAAAGGATAGTAATTGTCCAAAAAATATAAAATCTGGAAAGATTGGAAAAAACAATTATTTCTTAACTGTACAATTGAGAAATAATTGAGCAGTAAAATTCCATGAGGATCCAGCTTTGAGTCAAAGAGCAGGTTAAAATGTGATCTGTTTTAATCACATCGTCTCAAGAAAATGACTTTCTATTAAAAGGAAGGGGGGAGGGGTAAGTCAAATACAATGTAGGTGACAACTTTATTTAAAATGAGCATTTGGGTAAAAAAAACAAATTTTGTAAAGAAGGAATATAGCATAGATCATATATAATGGGTTTGCAGGTAACAGTCACCTGTAAAAAGCTGAATTTTTTTTTTTTTAGACAACTGATTCTACTAATGGGTAAATACACACACACACACACACACACACACACACACACACTTGAATATTATTCAGTGATGAAAAAGAAGGAAATCTTGCCATATGATCTACTTAAATGAACTTGAAAGGACATTATGCTTGGTAAAATAAGCCAACAGAAAAAGACAGATAGGGGCCTCCCCGGTGGCGCAGCGGTTGAGCTCTGCACTGTGGAGCTGTTGGCAGCGGTGACGCGAGTTCGACGCCCGGCCGGGGAGAATCCCACATGGTGCGGCAGACCTCTCCTGCCTCGCCCGCTGCTCCCCTCAGCAGTGTACTTCTGATCTGCCTGTTCTGCTCCCCACTCTGTCTCTGGTGAACTCTCTCGCCGCCCCACGCCTCTGGCCTGTACCCCAACTTGTATGTATAAATAAAAAATAAATCTTTAAAAAAAAAAAAGACAGATACTGTATGATCTCATTCATATAGAATCTTAAATAGTCAAATTTGCGATTATGTTGGAAGAATAAGTCGAGCACTAATGTACAGACATGAATACCTTTTTCCCCTCTATATTGTATTAAGAGTATTGTGGTGGTTTCCTTATAATTTATTCTTTAAAGAAGGGAATTTTAACTGAGCTACAATTGGAATGAACATGTAATGTAAGACTTTGGGCCTTCTAGTTTGGGGAGAGGATGAACAGTTATTATTTATATGAGGGATACTTGGATCATAGTCAATGTAACAGTGAAATTGTCTTATTTCTCTGAAGTTTAAATCTACATATAAGGTTCTGAGTGTCCAAATAGCAGGCGATGCCCTACATTGTTGAATCCAGTACATTCTTGTCCATTTAGCATCCCCACTCCCCCATATCTAAGACCTCGTTTTTAGAATAGATTTGGCTAGTGACTGGCACTCATCCAAGATTTGGAAGGTGAGAGGGGAAAGATAACCCATTATTCTCTGGCAGCAGCTCCTGCCAGACACACGGGCAGTCAGCACACGTGAACTGTGCAGTGGCTTCCTGGTGAACTCTCACAGAACACCTGCTTTTGTGCTGCAGGCAGTGAAGCCATAGGTGTCAACTTCCTTACTTTCTGTTCCTGAAAATCAGCAGTGTGTTTCTTGACCTTTTTCCTCCAGTTCTTATAATACTTTATGAGCATTAATTTATTGTCTTAATCCTTTTCCTACTTAAAATAGCTAGAATGACTTCTGGTCTTCTGATTAACTTCTGATAAATAACTGTTCAATCTTCTTTTCCTCACTCTACTGCACTACACCTATTCTTTTTTTAAAAAGATTCATTTTATTTTTATTTATGCATACAAGAGCTGGTGTGTAGGCCAGAAATGTGGGGGGGTGAGAGGATTCACCAGAGACAGAGAGGGGAGCAGAACAGGCAGATCTACTGAAATACACTGCTGAGGGGAGCAGCGGACGTAGCAGGAGAAGTCTGCTGCGCCATGTGGGTCAGCTCCCTGACCTGAGATGGAACTCTGTGCTGCAGTGGCTGTGGATAACTTCATAGTGCTGAGACTCAATCACTTGTGCCACCAGGGTGTAGCCCTGCACTACACTTATTTAGTGTTAGTCCTGTGGAATGTGATTTAGAAGACCTGATAGAAGAAAAAAATGCCTATAATTGGTAACTACTTGTGATAATGCAAAGCACCCCAAATTTAGTGATATAAAACATCCACCATTGTATTATGCTCACAAATTTCATTGCACCGTGAATTCCAACACCACACAATGCTGCAACTTGCTTCTATTGCATAACAATCTTGGCCTATCTGGGAAGATGCCTAAGTTGGAGGTAACGCCACAGCTGGTTACCAAAATTGTCTGAAGGCTTATTCACTCATTTGTCCAGCCCCTGGTTGGGAGGGCTTGATTACTGCTACTCCTATCTAGAGAGTGAAGACATGGTCTCTCCGTATGTGGCATAGCTTCCCCATAGCATGGCAGCCTCAAGCATGTCAGACTGTTCACATGTGGCTCAGGGCTCCAAGCCTGAGCCAGGAAATAAGGTAGAAGCTGCCTTATTTTATTTTGAATCCTCTGACATCACACAGTATTGCTTTCTTTGACCTGACTGCTGTCAGAGGTACACAAAGATCCAAGGGGATGTGCATAGACCACCAATTTAATGGGAAGAGTGCCTAAGAATTTGGGGTCCATGTTTAGAGGACCATCTGATTAATAAGACAGAACTACTATTGTTGCATTTGTAATTCCTCCTACCTGTGATGCTTGTTATCATCAATTGGGTCTCAACACTAGCACTGCCCCTGCAGAAAACTCTGACCTGACACCAAGAAGAAGAGCAGGTGAGCACGTGAAGATGAAGCTGGCATGTCAGTGCAAACCCAGCTCTACAATGGAGCAGAAAAACTACATACTCTTTCTGTCCTGGACTATCTATACCTGTGAGAAGATGACAATATAACCTGCTTCAGAAGCTTGGCTTCAGACTTGTAGATTGAGTGGTAGCCTCCAACAAAATATTGTCCACTGAGGAATTATGAATAAGAACTTATTTGGATAAAGAGTCTTTGCAAACATAATTAAAAGTCTTAGACTAAGACCATGCTGAGTTAGTTAGAAGAGACACTAAATCCAGAAGCAATTATCTTCATTAAGAAAACCATTGTTTAATTGCTAAACATGGAGCTCCCATACGACCCAGCAATCCCACTTTTGGGAATTTACCCAAAGGACACAAAAACACTAATCCGAAAGGATACATGCACCCGTATGTTCATTGCGGCACTGTTCACAATAGCAAAGGTATGGAAGCAACCCAGATGTCCAAAAATAGATGATTGGATCCAGAAGACGTGGTACATATACACAATGGAGTACTATTCAGCATGGAAAGAAGATAAACACATGCAATTTGCAGCGACGTGGATGGAATTAGAGGGAATCATACTCAGTGAAATAAGCCAGAAAGAAAAAGAAAAATATCGAA
>PVIJ01011941.1:0-52242 GCA_004024925.1 Scalopus aquaticus
CATGCTGTTCCCTGCCACCCTCCATCATGTGTCACCTGGAACCAAGTGATGGGGCGGCTCCCGCTCAGTGCTCCCTGCACAGTGCACGCAGAGCCTTTGCACAGCTGAGTGACTCATGTGGGGACCGGGTGGGCAGGCTCCCTGTTCTTGGGGCAGCACCGCAGCTGTCAGTCAGGCCCCTCTGACAGAATGGGCCAGAATGTTTGCCAAAGGAAAAGACAAGTCAAGGGCAGGTGGTGCGCACGCTGAAGAACTTTGGAGACATGGAGCTGCCGAGAGGGGCTGCTTCAAGTGACCCGGTGTGGCCCAGACCCAAGGAGAGAAACCTCCCCACCCTCTTTTGCCCGGACACAGAGGGTCTTTGGGATGCACAGCCCCAGGCAGATGGGTCTGAAAGGGGATCGAATGGGTGACCCCGACTCCTTTTTCACGAGGCCACGCAGAGGACTGGGCATGAGCATGTGGGGGGCCCCCTGCCCTTGCCGGCTTCCCTGGTCTTCCCAAGGTGGGGCAGGGGCTGCGCTAAGCAGGTGGAGACAGTGAGCAGTGCCAGGCGGGGCCTGGCACCACTGCGACCTCCTCAACAGCAAAGCCTGGCTGGGCAATGGATATTTATATGTATATTAATTTGTGTCGCACACAATGACTTCATTTTCTGAAGCAAAAATGCAGAAATAAATGCAGAAAATGTCAAATCCAGGTCATTCTGATTTTCTATAATATTTGCTCTCAGCACAGTCACATGTCACTTAACAACCAACCGGTAATGGACCACACACCCCTCGGCGGGTCCGTGGGCATCTCACACAGAGGCTGCCCCAGCGAGGGCTGAGGGAGTGTGCAGGGACGAAATCACCTAATGAGGGTGCAATTCTCAGAGCGTGTCCTGTCATTAAGGGACATGGGTGTGTGTGTGTGTGTGTGTGTGTGTGTGTGTGTGTGTGTGTGTGTGCATGCAAAGCCCCTGGATTTTATTAGACAGTGATTGACTTTCTGGGGCTGCAGGCTGACCCGTGGTTCATCCAGAAGTTGGGGGTGAAGGCCGACCATGGAGAGGCAATTAGCTTGTGATCTCTGAGAGGGCAAAGGTCTTTCCTAATAACAGCTCTGGTTTATGGCGCCCTCGGCATGCCTCTGTGCGAACTCTGTGCAGATGTTGTTTCTGAAATTTATAACAACCTTGTGGGGTTATTACTTTCCCATTTTACAGATGAAGGAACAGAGATGTCAAGTGCCTCCCTCGTTCATTCCATCAGTCAGTTAGTTATGACTCATTAAATTTTTTATGGTGCCCCACTGTGTGCTGGGCCCTTGCTGGGCATCTGAGCATCTTGCCCGAAACTCGGTCCAACTGGGACCAGATCTGGGTCTTTTGCTCTGTTCCAGGCCTTCCCTCTCTCTGCGCTGCTCCTGCTGAGAAACAGACTGGGTTGCTTGATAAAAACCAAGCACTGATTGAAGTAACATATCAAGAAGATGACAGTGCAGGGAGATGGGGTGTTGGGGACGGGGCTGGCCCCAGGCTTGGAAGCAG
This sequence comes from Scalopus aquaticus, assembly GCA_004024925.1. Lineage (NCBI taxonomy): Eukaryota > Metazoa > Chordata > Mammalia > Eulipotyphla > Talpidae > Scalopus > Scalopus aquaticus. Next base: position 1,535 of record PVIJ01011941.1, read on the forward strand.
GGCCCCTTGGGCTGTCCCTGGGATATTTGGAATCCAGCCTCCTCTGGTCCCAGCCCTGAGCCCCCTCACGGGCTCTACTTCAACAAAATCTTGGCAGAAAATATAAACCCCTGCAGTCCTTCATCTTCCTGCCTCCCCTGACCCTTGAGTCTCCGGTTCCTCAGGGCAGCAGCACCTCCCCCCAGCACTGCCTCGGAAACAGCACCCCGCGTGTTGTCGAGTGTGATCTCAGTGCAGCAGAGGCAGCGGCAGAAAGGGCGACAACTTAAGAAAGCGCTCACTGTGTCAGGCTCCCTCTCACAGCCCTCATCTCATCTCACCCAGTGACTCCAGGATAGAGGCGCTTTCCTGAATACCCCCATTTTTAGCTGAGGAGACTGAGTGATGACTTTCTCTGCCCCAGGGATGTTTCAGTGTCAAAGTCTGGTCACAGCAGAAGCTTCCTGGACGGGGCAGAGGCAGGGTGAGGTGGGGGAGCCAGGGCTACAGAGGTGTGCAGCTGTGAGGAGGAGCCAACTTTGGGATCACCGTCGGGGTGGAGCCTTCACCTGTGCCATGTCCCAAGGCCCCCTCACCTGAGGTGTGTCGCACCTGCTGGCGCAGAAAGGAAGGAGAAAGGAAGGAGATGGTGAGGAGAGCCCTTGCCCGTCTCCCAAGGGCTGCACGCCCACCCTATCAATTCCTGGCTCCTGTTTTCAGAAGATGAGCTAAGAGCACAGGAGAATGTCCCGGCACTGGGCTCCGTCTGGCTGGCTCCCGAGGAAGAGGCAGGGCAGGAGTTAGGGACTTAGGGCTGTGTGACCTCGGGTCAGTTCACCTCCCTGACCTCACATTCCTTCTTCACCAAATGGGACAGACTGGTCTCTTACCGTCCACCCTTCCAGGATGCCCCAGTGGCTGGAACAATGTCATAGTCATGTAATCACTCTAAAAAATTCTCGGCATTGCTCAAATTGGAGGATGGTTGGCATTTCCGGTACTGCTGCTGTTTCACTCCGTTTTACCTCTAGGTGATAATGGAAAGACCCCTGCCAGAGGAGGGCTCCAGGCTGAATGGGCCGTCCGCTCTGGTCCAGGAAACCACAATGCTGCCACTTTGCTGTGGGTCTCCTCTAACCTCGTCGGGGGGGCCAAGGAAATGGTGTGTGGGCATGGTGGATGGTATGAAGCAGACGGTTGGTGCTTAAGAAATACCAAGCCCCTCTTTCTGAGCTTTCTTAACTTTCTTTGTCCTTCCCTCTTGAATATCAACTTTGCCATTGATAGGATCAGGACACTGGAACTTGAAAAGATGGCAAAGCAAGAGCCCACTCTTGTGCCACTCTGCACACTCCGTGGTCAGTGGCAGGTACAGCTGGGCGCTGTCTCAGAATCCTCCTTAGCCCAGGATCCGGGAACCTCAGCTGATCAGTTCATGGAGGGCTTGAACTTGTAAGGAATGAACTTCTAAGGCTGCAACAGTCTTGATGTAGGAAGGTTCAAAGAGTCCATGTGAGGAGAGGATCTAAGCTTGCTAGGTGAGACTAGAAGAAAGAAGGGGGAAGAAGTAGGTGGGGGAAGAAGAGGAAGGAAGGGAGGGGAGGGTGGTGCCCCCAGAATGCATTAACCTTGTTGTTTCCAGAGCATCCCCTTTGGGGGGGGCTGCCTGCAGGGAGGGGCAAGTTGGGGACTGAGCCCCCCACATCTTGCTTCAACTCTACTCCTGTTGCTTGTCCCAACCCTTGGCCCTCAACACACTGTAATATGTGCCTAGCATGGAGGGCCACTGTGTGGCAGCCCCGGAGCCAGGGATGTGCACCAATGACCTCATCACCCCTCACAGCTACCGAGCCCTCACCCGACAGACAGACTCAGAGGCCGAAACACCGTGCTTGGTGGCCAAAGGTTGCACAGGCAGGCAGGAGCTGAGCTGGGAGGCCTCCACCTGTTTCTGCTGGATTTACCCAGCCCATTAGCCAGGTCCCTGACATCAAATGAATTCTATAATTTGTAAGCACAGCTGAGTGGCTTTTACGGAGGAATGTTGGGAAGTGATAAAAAATATCATCTGTAGATTTACGGAGCAGCTGAATGCCAGCATCTTGCCCCCACCTGCTTTCTCCAGGAGCCACATGTGACCAGAGCAGAGGCCTGAGAAGGCTTTTGTGGCTGACAGCCAGGCCTTTCATTGGCTTTTACAAGACAGGTTTACTGCGTGGAGGAGACAGAGACGCAGGGTGGGAGGGAGAGAGCTGCCTCCGCCCGGGGCTAGGGAGAGGATGACAGACTGGCAGGTGAAGCCTGGGGGAACGACAGCCCTTGCCCATCTCCCAAGGATGGCATGCCCACCCTATCGATTCCTGGGAAAATGACGGACTGGGGGCATCACAGGGGCATGACCAGAAACCTTGGTCTGTGTCCTGAGGGAGCCCACAGTCTCCCTCTGTGGGCTGTGAGGAGGAGCAAACTTTGGGATCACCGTCGGGACGGAGCCTTCACCTGTGCAATGCCCCAAGGCCCCCCTCACCTGAGGCATGTTGCACCCGCTGGCGCAGAATGGAAGGTGACGGTGAGGAGAGCCCTTGCCGGTCTCCGAAGGGCCTCGCACGACATGGTTGAACTAGAGATGCAGTTCTCAACCTCCACTGAGCGCCCGCACACTGGGAGCTCTGAACAATCGCTCTGCTCTGCCTGACCCTCAGGAATCTGAATCCATAGCTGGGGAGGGGAAGGGTTCGCTGTGACCCCAGTGAGGAGTCTGGTACTGAGAACCACTGAGAATCTCCAAGGGCCATGGTGGCCCAGTTGTGCTGCTGTCTGGGGTCCTACCCCTTGCCTGGAAGCCCATCTGCAGGGAACATAGACAGCCCCCAGGAATCCCCCACTCCTGGTTCTCAGCGTCCCTATGGCCCAGGTGCAGTGGGGACAGGGAGGCTTCTTCAGCCCCCCAGATGCCCTGTGGGAGGAGTCATGAAGTGTGTTCAGCATCACAAAATGTTGGCAAGAGTGTCAAACAGCCTTGGGGCCAGCAACCACCTCTGTACTTCCTTGTCCTCTTCCCTGGGTTGCATTTACTGCTATTTCTACAGAGCCTTGCCTTCTAGATACGTCTGGGATCTGTGTGTCACTCTGTTGCTTCTCCCATGAGCTGAGTGATGCTGAGTGATGTCTCTTCGGAAGACAGCAGCCTCCCCGCCACTTCCCGCTGTGGTCCGCTTTCCCTTCAGTGACCAGAATGAGCATTTTCCCACAGATTGGGTTCTCCCGTTCCCCAAAGTCTCCTGTTGCACTTAGGGTGTTCCCTTTATCCCCTACTGTCAAGTTCCCACTCTGCTCCCCCTCTGGAGTCCCCTTCGTGCCATCACCCGGTTCAGGGTGATGCTGAGCCTAGAGAAAAACCAGGAGCCCACCTTCCGAGTCTCCAGCTCTGCTTTGTCTTTCAAACCCCAGTCAGTGAGAGTGGTTCTCGTGGAGAAGGGCAGCCCAGTGAAGTCAGGAGTGGTCAGTGCTGTAACCGGGGCCCCTGGGACAGGGCAGCACATAGTAGGTGCACAATGAGTGTGAGAGAGGCAGGGTGGCTGGGGCCCCATGAAGCACACCAATGGAGAGGCTGGTGGGGCCCGGGGCCCCGGGAGAGATGGGAGCAGGGAGGGGGGTGAGCATAGTAGGGTGAGATTGGACGCCAAGTAGCCCCATGCCCACTTTGTTCATCATCAGCACATCAAGACAGGACACGTGGAGGGATGGCTCACTGCAGAAGTCCAGTTTGAGCTGTCCCAGGGGGTGTGGTCTCAGCATTCACGTGTCTGAGGGCAATGGCCCAGAAGGAGCAGGTGCACATCTTCTGGGTGCTCTGGGGTGGGTTGAAGATGGGGGACAGGGAAGGGGGGAAGCAGCTGCATAGAGGCAACTGTCAGTGGCTCTAAGACCTTTCTAGCACTTAGAGATGCTCCGGAATAGAGGAGCTCCTGGGATCTGGGGGCATTCAAGCTGAGGGGTGAGACAGTTCAGCTGGCGACTTTCTCACCCTCTTTGGGTCCAGCCTGGCCCCACAATCTTGGGAGCCACTAGTGACCCACTGTCTTGGTTTGCCTGGGATTAGGGGTTTGCAGGGACTTTGGACTTTCAGTGCTGAAACCAGGAAAGTCTTGGGTAAACTGAGACCAGATGGTGACCCTGCTGAGGGGTGTCTTGTGGGAGTGCACCCCTCTAAGAGAGCATGACTCTGGTGCTTACAATGAGCTCAGCTGGCAGAAATGCTCTGGACTTCCCTGTTCCCCCACCCCCATGCAGCCTGCCCAGCTGGGAAGGCGGACATGGGGCACTGTGTTCAAGAATTCTCTATGATGACAGGCCAGGCCAGCTCAAGGCCCCTCTCACCCGCCTCCACTCTCTGAACCTTTCTCTCCTGTGGGGACACAGTGATGGGTGGCTGGAGAGGTGGTGCTCATTCTTACCTGTCCCTCCGACATAGCCCTGCTTTCTTTCCTCTCTAGGCAACTTCTAACCTCCTCTGACTGTGTGTGGGCGGGGATCAGGCAGAGGGCGGGTGGCCGCAGTGCCCCTTTCCTCCTCCTTCCTCCGGCAGGTGAGCTGAGAGATGATGCCCCGCTCCTGCCACTCTCCTGTGTGTTGCTTGTCCCTGCTGTCTGCCAGAGTGTCCCCAGCCAGGCCTGGCCCTCTGTCACCTCAGCCTGTGCCTCAGCCGGCTGCTCTGAGAGCAGGAGGGAGAGAGGGCTGGCGAGGGGCGTGGAGGCAGTGGGAGCTTCCTTCTGCTCCAGACTGCTCTTCACAGTCAGGGGCAGACCCAAAGTGTGAAAGTCAAGTCCTGGCCCTCTGAAGGCCCAGAGCTGCCCTTTCTGGCAGCAGCGCTAGTGGGCTGGGCTGGGCTGGGCTAGCAGAACTCGTGGTTGGGCTTCCGCCCTGGGCCTGCCTGGTGCTCAGCGGAGTGGGGGCAGGTCAGGTTCAGGAAGGGGCAGTGTCAGCCTAGGAGCCACGAAACTCAGCCCCATGCTGGCCTCAGCCTGACCTCGGGCAGCCCCTGTCCCCCTCTGAGGGCTCGTGTCCTATGGGGTGGTGGGCCCTGCCTTCCTACCACCTGCCATGTGACTTGGCGAGCAGGATTGGGACCTCTGACACCGCTAGCCAGTGCAAGGGCTGATTTTGATCATGGAAACCCTGTCCCGGACTAGCTCTTGCACAACTTAACAAGGGGATGGGGCCCCAGTTTTGCTCTTTATCACGCATATCCAGAACAACATGCAAATTACCTCACGGCTTCTACTCCAGAATATTCACACACACACACACTCCATATACTCACACCCACCTTCACCCACACCACACACACACCTTCAGCACCCCCATGCTTCTTCATAGCCCCCCAATACTTTCACACCCTCACACACGTATATAACCCCTCCCCCTCTGGAACTATCTTCTGAGGGAAAGTGATAGAAGAACAAAGATGAAAAATTGCTGGTGGCTTGCTCTGGAGCACTGTTGGCACTCAGAGATTGTGGGGAGCAGCAAGAGGGGGAGGAAGGGAAGTGACGGACCTGAGCTCTGTCTGAGGCTGAGGGCCTGAAGTTCACGGGCACTGCCCCCTGCCCAGGCTGGCTCCTTGGGACGCAGAGCTCCCACCCCCACATCCCTGACTCTGCGCTGCAGGCCTCTGAAATGCAGGCGGAGATGAGGTGGGGAGAGTGGAGGTGACTGGCCCAAGGTTGCACGGATATCAGGAAGAAACCAGATCTCCCCAGAGAGGCTGCGAGAAGCAGAGAGCATCCGCCTGGAGCAGCCTTCTCCTCACTGGCTGGAGCCACTGCCTCTGGGCCTTGGTTTCCTACCTGGTCGACAATAAAGTTGAGTCAGGCCACACTTCTCCCCTCTTTTCCTGCTTCAACACCCTCAGAAGTGACAGCCCCAACGTGACAGGACTTCAGTGCCAGGGCTCCTGTGTTGTGCTTCATGTGGGCTGGGAGGACATAGCCAGAAATCCTGATGGCCCCCAGCGTGAGGTGAGACCCCCCTGAGCATCTCTCAGAGTCCTGCCTCTCTATCTCCTCAGCCTCTCTCCCAAGCCCCCTCCACACAGAGGTCAAATGGCTGCTCATGGGCCCTGGGACAGAAGGGGAAGGAAGCCTCCGCAAGGTGCTCAGGAGCCTCGGCAGTCCTCCCGGGCTGTGTGACCACCAGTCTGCTGTGACTGAGCAGGTTGCACGGGTACCTGCAGGGGAAAGGGCTTTCATCTGCCTGGGGTGCCAGAACAAGACAGACCTGGTGTCCAGGGGCGCATATAAGAGGCCATCAGGTACAGGGCTGTACTGGCAGGAAGTCAGGTGGGTCCAGGACCCAGCAGCTCTGGGCTGCTTCTGTCAGTGGTCTTACTGTCTTCCTCTTCTCCCCATCTCTCAGGTCCCCTCTTCTCCTGCTCACCAACTTATCCTCTTTGCTCTAGACTCTTGCTCTAGTTCTGGATATATCTTCAATACAAAGCCTGAAAGCCCTCTCTGTTGGCCTACCACCCCACTGGGCAGAACCCTCGGTGCCAGGCCACACAATCTGCCCCAGCTGCCCCTGGTCCATCTGGGGCCACCTGGAGGTTGTGGGCTGTACTGTAAGGGAACATGGGGTGACAGGCAATCTGAGCAGCACAGGGGACATTATGTCAGGCTTCCGAGAAGAAAGGTTCAGCCTTGACGGAGAGGTTGGGTTCTAAAGCAAAGTGAAAGTTGTATTTGTAGCTCAGGGGTGGTAGAAATGTAGACTGGGAACATCCAACCTGGAGGTGGTGGATCTTTGCAGCCACAGAGGGGATCCAAAGAAGTGCAGGAGGGTTGTGGGTGCATATCCACAAAGGTCAGGGGCCAGGGTAGTCGACTAGATTGTGGCTTCAGGGCTGGAGGAGGACTGGATAGGGCTGTGCATGTCCAGAGCAAAGAGGGTTGGTCAGCAGTGCCATCAAGGGGCTGCAGTGACAATTAGGAGGTCACTGGTGACCCTCATCAGAGCAGCTTCTATGGAGTGTGTGGGCTTGGTCCTACAGCCGGGCGAGGAGTGAGCAGAAGTGGAGACAGCAGGCACAAACTTCTTTGGGATTCATGGGTGAGAATGGGTCCTCAGCCTTGTGTGCATTGTACACCTGAGATGGATGGCGGGCTGCTACTCAGCACCTGGCCCTCTGGGGGCACAGGAGGCAGGGCACACGTGCCCATAGCATGAGCAGTGACTGCTGAGGCGCTAGTGCAGCTCACGCTGCACTGTCAGCTGCATCTGTCAGCTCTGCACAGACCACAGCCCGAGGGTTTCACTGTGTGCTCCTGGGGGGGAGTGGGCAGTGCCCGGGCCACAAGCCAGGCCAGGGCGGACCACTGAAGGGATTCTGGATTTGGACTTGGAGGGAACACGATGGCTACTCTCCAGGTCTTCTCAGGGAAGAGGAACTCTACTTGCCCAGGGTAACTCCTGACGGCAGGGCTGGATCCAGAGAAGGGGACAACAGGGGCGATATTCAGTACAAAAGGGAGAGAAGTTTCTAGGTCAGCTCTATCCGCCATGGCTGCTGGAGCCACAGTGGCAGTGGTGAGTGCCGTCACCAGCAGTAATGCGAGTGGAGGGTGGTGATTTGTCATGTGTCTTGCACATCCAAAGTCCTAGGGGTCCCCCAAAATTGTATGCCATGACCCTGCTCTTGGGGCTGGCAGTATGGTCCAGGAAAGTTGACTCAGACAAACACAGAGGGATCTATGGCAAGGGGATGGCAATGAGTCTCAGGTCTACTTCTCCCTTCTGGAAGAACTTGGGCCCAGCTAGAGTCGCCCGCTGAGGCACAGGCTGTCTTCTGGACATGAGCTGCCTGTCCTTGGAGGAGTGCAGCCGAGACTGGATAACCTTGGGCGGGGGATGCGGGGAAAAAGGATTCCAGCTTCGGGCGTGAGGAGGGGTGGGATGTGAACAGGTGACCTCTGTGGTTCCTTAGAGTCCAGGTTCCTTGGCAGAGAAAAACGCCCGCAGAACTCTGAGCCCTGCACAAGGTTACTGAGGACGGAGCAGAGATCCCAATATAGCCGGCGGGAGGAAGGCGGCAGCGGGCGAGGGGAAAGTAGGTCCTCTGAACAAATGAGGTGGGGCACGAAATTAACGAGGCTGGAAGTGGGCTGAGCTCAGGGACTCATTTTTTAAAACTGTCTCCTAGCAAGAAAAACGAGGGAAAGAAATTTGGGCAATGGAGATATAATGGAGATTGTGAATGCATCTGTCTGGTGCCAGCCAATTGGCCAGAAAGAGGGGCACCCTGGACAGCAAGGAGAGATGCTGATGAGCGGGTCTGGGGTGATCCCGCCATGCCATGCAGAGCAGTTGGTGATGGAATGCTGATGGCAGCACCTGGGGTGACCACCTCTTGCCCATATCTGGAAGGGTCCCCTGGCTCGAGCCCATTCTGTCCCCTACCCAGCTTTTAGGCATCGTGCTCTGACCTACCAGTCTCTTCACTGTCGTGCCACTTTTCTCCTTTCCAGTGGGGAGGGCAAGGTTTGCCCTAGATGACACCAAGGGTCCTTATGCTCTGCTACCCATGACCCCTTGAATGGTGGGTATAGAGGCTGCACTAGTCACACCCTGGTGACTGGTTACCTTCACCCTTGTCTCTTTGGAAAGAGAAGAGCAGATGCTGGTCCCAATTGCCAGCGTTGCCCAGCTTGGTTGGCAGGACAGGTAGGAAATGTAGGAGACAGCTCTCTGTTCTCTGCTCCCACTGTGCTGGCCCGCAGGAAAGTCAGCTCCCAGAAGCACCCCACCCCTTTGTCTTTCTCCCTCCTGAGAATGTGAAGGTGGCAGTGAGGAGAGGGTTGGAAAGGGCCCCTAGAATTTGTCTTTTATTTGTACAGGGCAGGAGCCCAGACTGCCCAGCCATTGTGGTGCAGGCCTGGGAGGGTCTTCCTGCTCCCTGTTCTGCCAGCTTTGCCATCTCGACCCTCCTCCTAGCCCACATTGTGGCCCTGCAGGGTGATGTGGTCCACCCAGCAGAACCTGAGCCTTAGGACCTGTCCCCGGGGCCCAGGAGGAGAGTGTATAAGGTGTCACAAAGGCATCAGCGCCCGCCCTTTAGGAAAGGAGATGAACCCAGGGGGTTTCGGGAAGTCTGAAATCCAGCAACCATTTCACACCTTGCCTGTTAATTGCCAGATTGATTTCAGATCCCAGTCTCCAGGAGGACCCAAAAATCAATCCCCACCATTCTTCCCTTTACTGGACTGGAGAGTTAATCTTGAAGCTGCAGCTTTTCCAGCTGCTTGGGCTAAACCCTCCTGTTGAAGAGCAGATTTCAAGTTCTAAAACATGCCCACAGCTGTGTGGGGGCTGGTGACCCCCTTTCAGATCTCTTTGTCTCCGTAGAAAAATCTTATCTCAAGGGAAGTGTGATAACCCACGGGTGTGATTGGAAGAACGTTAAAAAGAATCTTATGCCCAAATCTTCCTCCCACCAGAATGCCCTCATGTCCATAATTTCACCATTGGAAAGTCATTTCTTTGATGAATTTAGGTCAGCAGCTTCCCAAACCTGAAGGCCCAGAAGAAACACTAGTTAAGACCATAACTGCTCCAGTTCCATGTGAGTGGAGGCTTTGAAGACATTAGGACATTAGGGAAGCTCTGCGTGGGGGCTGGAGAGAAGGGCGAGAGATCAGGGTGTGTGGGGGTGACAGCCTGGATTGGTTCGGTCCTCAGGTTCACTTTCCCCAGGGCACCCTGATTGAAGGCCCAGGGAAGACTCAACTCAGGCCTGTGGCCGGTGATGGCCACAGGTGGAGGGGTCTCCCAGAGCCGAGCTGGACATGGGCTACTTGGGACATGTGGATATTCCGAGGACGTGTGTGCTGACATAGCAGAAGTGCTCCCGTCAGACAGAACCGACACCGTTGCCTTGGGTAGTGAGTGCTTTGCGCGAGAAGCATGCCAAGTGGAGCTGAGAAGCATCCGAAGTGGAGACCACAGAGGGGTTTGGGTGAAACATGAGACTTTCAGAGTTGTCCCTGGGACTCTGGGGCTGGGAGCCGGCTCCATAGCAGAGGGGTGTGGAAAGATGGGGAAACTCCCAACGGCTGGGTTCCACTGTGCCTCCAGCCATGAGCCACACATGGTGAGTCTCTAATGGCACCACGGCCTTGAGGGAAGGGCACCAACAGTCCTGCCTCCTAGACAAGGACACTGACGTGTACAAGGTCACACAGCTTCTCACACACACCTGGGACCAGAGCTTGCAGGGGCTGTCTCCTAGCCCGTACTTCAAGCTCAGGCGCTGATTGGAATTGTGTAGAGTTTAAGGAGGTTCTAAGAAATCGGGAGAGCTGGAATGGGGAGGACACACTGAGGGGGGACTTGAGCTCATACTTCCACAGTGCTAGGAAGCTCAGGCAGGAGTGTGATTCTATGATCTATTGATATGACAAGCCAGGCACTCTCATCTCTGGGTTTCTGGCCTCCGTCTCTGACATCCTGCCCCAGCTGAGCTCCACGCACAGAGGGGGTGGGTGGGCAGTGGTTCTGCAGCCCCAGCCCAGCTTCTACTCACCACCACTCCATTATGGGCTGCAGAAATGGGGCTCTGAACAGGTCACTGTGGGTCAGCCCCTATGCTTGGGGACATGATGACAACATTACCCTGTCCCTGCAGAAATGGACCTGATTACTACTGCAGCACCACGTGTCCCCACAGCCCCCTACAGGGGCCTCCTTCCTGGTGGCATCACAGATGGCGGGAGAGAGGCTGGGGGCCCGCCCCATCCTGTCCCATTACAGTGGCTGGAGAGGCTCCCTGAGGTCAGCTTCTCCCCCACCTTGTCCACATGCTCCTTAAGGTGTGTCCTCACTTTGTCAGCCTGGAGATTGTGTGTCTCTCTCTGTGTATGTGTGTGCGTGTGTTGGGAGGAAGTGAAGCAGCACCCGTGAAGCATTTGGTACAGTTACTGGGAGCAGCCTGTAGCTGCCCAGCCTGTGCGCCCCTTGAGAGCAGCGGCCATGTCTGGCCTGGCCCCCAAGGTGCCTGGCACTGGGCAGACATCTGCTGAGTGAGTGAAAGGCTAAGGGAATGGATCAGACCTGCTGCTCCCTCTGCTCAGGGCTGGGAAGGCCAACTCTCCCTCTCAGAGGGCAGCAGAGGGACCCTCTGGGGGACTCTCAGTCCTTGCTCTGTCACAGCTATGCTCTGGAGCCCTTGGTGGCTTGCTTGGTGTCTCTGTGCTCAGATCCCTGGGAATGGCACTAAGGCATAGCCGGGAAAATGACCAAAGACACACAGTGTTGGGGGCAGCAGAGTGGGTGGGACGGTATTTTCTTTCATGGAAGTGACTGTGGTGTGAACCACAGAGAAAGTGGGGGCCTCTTTGCCTATTGCAGGGTGAGGCTTGCACGAATCAGAGCACCGCGTAGTCCCGAGGAGCTAGGGAAGGGGATGTCTGGGGCCTGGCCCTGGGGCTGAGGCCTGGCGGAGTGGGACTGGGTCAGGGGCCGGCTCCCAGGGGTAGCTGGGGCTCATGCTGAAACTCAGATGAACTTACTCAGGACCTAGGCAGAACTGGGGCTCGGTTCTCAGACAGGCTCAAGAGTGGGGTCAGAGCTGAGGCTGATTTCGGGACTTCGCCCCGGGCTGGCCTGGGGTTCCCTCTGGAGGGGGTAGGCTCAGCCTGGGGGTTGAATGGATTTTCTGTCTGATGGGGGCCGTTGAGAACAGCTCTGCCATCCTGGCCTTCTTTACCCCAAGTGCCAGTCAACTGAGTGGGTGGATATGGGGGTCTCTTGGAAGGCATGCTTCTTGGAGGTGTCCTCCTGGTCCCAAGGTGCCCTCAGGGACCCCCATGACTTCCCAGTGACCCAGGCACCATTTCTTCCTGTATATGTGTTGTTAGGGGACTTCTGGAGAACTTCCCAGCTAGCATTGCCTCTCCAGCAGCTGAGGGGGGTGTCATCAGCATTTCTGACGTGCATGTGACACTTTAACTCCCTCCCCATCTAGCATCTCTTCTCCACAGCTCTGAGAAACAGACCGAGGGCTGCCCATTTTACAGATGAGGGAAACAGGCCCAGAAAGACCAAGAAGGTTGCACAAGGCCATTCGGGAGGAAAAGGCAGACAGGCAAAGCTGGGAAGTGTCTGACTTCCCATTTGGTGCAACCTCACGGGGTTGCCTGACCGCTGCCTGGTGCTGAATACCCTACTGGGGACGCCAGCCCCAGACACCCGCTCCCATAGCCCCGCTGCCCACGGACACCCTGCAGAGGTAAACAAGCTGGGCCTGCTCTGCAGCCCTTGCCAAGTCTGTCCAAGTTGCCTCAGTTATCAGCAAGTCACATTGCTGACATCACTACTGCATAAAATTAATTTATTTAGTTAAGGGAGGTGTTAATTAAGAGTTCTCATTTATTGTGTCTCTGCAGACAGCTCTCGGGGGCTTCTGAGTTGTCAGTGCTGGTGACAGCAAAAGCTAATGGTATCACAAGTTATTAATAGGATGATCGGGGAGGGGAAGGGGGCATAAGCTGGGGTGGGGAGGGAGCAAGAGCCGGGGGAGGGGAGCGGATGGTCCCCTACTTCTTTCTCTATAAATGACGATCCCAAAGCTGGCATTCTCTAGGAGCTGTGGGGTTCACTGCTGGGTCCTCTGGCGCTCCTGGAGGGAGTCATACCCGACAACCCTTCCCACCCTGCTGCTGCCCACACTCCTGGACTTTGCCTTACAGAGTGTTTCCCTCACACGAGGAGGCCCTTCCTTATTTGCTTGCTCCTTTACCTCAACCCTGAACATCTTGGTGGAGATAATGACTGGGTTAGCTCTGGATCCCCAAAACCAAGCACAGAGCCTAGGGCATTATGGGAGGTCAGTGGATATTTGCAGAATGAACAAGAGGTCAACCTGTTGCCCAGCCAGTCCCCAGTTCTGGCTTTTTTGCTGGTGGACCTTGAGATCTGGGGAGGGAGCCGAGAGAAGAGACTCCATCAACCCCCAGGTCTCTTTCAGCCCCCTTAGGCTTGGCGCCATGGAGATCCATACCTGGGGAGTAGGTAGATCTTTGATGACGTAGGTGGGAGTGCATGTGCAGGTGTGGGCAGTCAGGTGTGAGAAGGCATGCTGGGATGGGATAATGGATGGGAAGTCTTTGTATACTCTGCACAAGGACACATCATGGGGGCAGTGGGAAAGAAGAGGCTTTAAACTATTTTAGGTAAACAGTGACGGCCACAAGGAAGTCAGTTCATACAATGGAGAAAACACAGTCAAGGAGCTCAGATGCCCAGCTCTGTCCCTGATGGGATTCTGTCGCCTCGAGAGAATGATTGCTCTCTGGGCCTCAATTTGCCCATCTGTGAAATGGAGTGACTGGGCTAAAATTGGCAAAAGTCCCTTTAACACAGGGGCATGGATATCTCCCTATCCATGCAGTCACTTATGGAGAGCACTACCTGCATTCTGGGAAATGTGCTGGGCCCTTTCGTGGTCATCTTGAATGCTTGCAGCACCCCTAGAAGGGAGATTCTCAGGTCACCTTCACTGATCACTTGAGATGGGCTGAGTACAGAGGAGACTCCAGACGGCATCTGACTGACTAGGGCAGGGAGGGCTCAGGAGAAGAGGGACAGGGTGCCCTGTGGGACCCACTGGATCCAGTGTTCTGGATGTGTGGGTTTGGGGTGGGTTTCAACACCATCAGAGGCCAAGCACAAGCTGCACTATGATGTAGGGCAGCATCACCCTGGCTGACTCCTCCCTCTCTACCTCCTTTCAGTTCACAGCCTACTACTCTTTCAACAGACATCGATCAGGGCCTGGCCTGACTAAAGATGAATCAGATCGGCCCCTGCCCTCAAGGAGGGCAGCATCTAATAGGAGACCTGACCCACTGTGGCTGGGACAGAGGCAGCTCACGTCTGCCAATGGTTCCCTGGAGGATGGTCCCTTCTCCTGAGGCAGGTGGTGAGGAATGACTTCCCCAGAGGAAGTGACCCTTGAGCAGAGTTTTGGAACCTCAGTAGATGTTCATCAGATAGAGCAGATGCGACTGTGAGGAGTGGTCTCCGGGCAGAGAGAGCTGCGTGGGCAGAGTCCTGGAGGTGTGATATTACCTTTGGACTTAAGCCAATGGATTAGAGGTACCCAAAGACAAGGTGGACGGGGGCCAGAGAATGGGGGGCATTGCCTGCCATTCTTCAGGAGAGTATTGGGAAAGCACTGGGATTTTTGAATAGGAAAATGTTATCTGCTCTCTGATTATGTAACCCACATGCCAGCCACGAGGATACTGCTGAGAGTGAGGAAGAGGGCATTTGTTTGGGTTCTTACAGAAGTAGACCTGAGACAATGTTAATACAGGAACATTAGTGAGGAAAAGAGGCAGTGCGGTCACTATGGAACCAGTTACCATGGTAGGTGAATGGAGCCTAGCTCTGGGAGGGGGGCTTGGAGAACTTGTCTGGGACTCACTCCGGTGCTGGGCCACCCAGAGAACTGGGGACCTGGGCTATTTATACACCAACTCCCATTAATCATAAGTAGAAGTCTGCTCCCAGGAGGTGTTAATATTCTGGCATTTCCGGTCTTTTCTACATAATCAACAAAGAAGACCCCAGCCCATCAGAGAAAATCCTCAGGCAGAAATGAATAGGCTGGCAGCTGACACTTGAGCCAGCATGTCCTGAATCGTTAGGTGAGGGGATGCGGGTTGAGTACCAACTGCAATGGGGACTGAGCAGTGAGAGCACCCCAAAAAGTAGGGTGGACATTAGGTTCTACAAAACCTCAGTCATTACCCACCTGAATGGACAGACCCAGGGGTAGTCTTCTGATGAAAGAATTGTCTCCATTTGCACCTCTCCAAGGCCTCAGCTGGGAGGCTGAAACTCAAGAGAGGAGGGAGGGAAAAAGTGATCTTAAGCTCCAGCTTTGGAGAAATACTGATCTGATGTCAAGTGCTGCTGGTCACATATAATTTATGTACTTGGACAGGTTATTTAATATCCTTGAACTTTAGTTTGCTCTGCAAACGGGGAGCTAATAGTGCCCATGCTATGGGGGCGCTGTGATCAATGAGTAAAACAACACATGGCAAGTATTCAGCCCAATGTTTTGAAAGCATTATGTGCTGAATAAATGTTTATCATCATCATTTCATCATCATCATTATTGTTATTATTCTTCTTCTAGTGATACATAAGAAGAGAGGAGTAAATTACAGGTTTGCAGAAAACACTGCCAATTTATCAGCCCTGAGTAATTTCCAGGGGCTTATGGTGTCCTTGCCTAGGATTTTTGGTCTTTGTGAGTTCAAACTGAGCCAAGGACTAGTGACTTTACATACCTGTTCACATAAATACTGGCTGTGACAACCATTGTTTTGTCTATGCCACCTGTCTCCCCAAGAACTCAAAGATGAGTTTTAGACATTATCTTGGCATCATTTGATCTTTCTCAGACTATCTTGGAAACAGACTTTGAAGGTGTGGAGCAGAGCAAGCAGCACAAGGCAGGAGTCTGTGCTTTAATGCGAGCTCCAAAAGGGAAAGTGAGGATGAGGTCATGTCATCTGTTTCTTCTTAGGGCTGTTCAAAGCTCAAATAAGATTACAAGAAACAAACAAACAAAAAAGATGGTGAATGTGGAACTGCTTGAAAACTACAAATCACCATTCAAAGTTTTCATCAGATGTAGCAAAGGGCTGGGATTAGCGTCAGGTGACTTAACTCCTGAACCCAAATCTAAATAATCATGGCCGCTGCAGAGTCACCATGACACACCCAGGATGGCTCAGCTGAGCTTCTGGGACAGGCAAAAGAAAGGGAGAGAAGAAAGGGAACCTGGTAAGCTCTAGACTTTGGAAGGAGGGCCTGAAGTTCTTGCTCAGGGACATAAAGAACTTGAAGTATGCTCTCAACTCCTTCTGAGAAATGGGCAGAAGGCAGGTGAGGACAGGATTGAGTTATTCCATCAGGAAGTGTGGTGCTCATGTGAGAAGCATTCCTCAACCTGTTGTGGACCAGTTTCCTAACTTCCTTATGGAAATTTCAGAATGTGACTGAAGGGCTTTCTGACCACATCCAGTTGATAAGGCCTGGGAAAATGGCACTGACAGGTTCGTATCACCAGTGATATGCTAAGGCCATGTGACTTAACCTTTTCCCAGACTGGCCCACCCTGGGATCGGTTTAGAACTGGCCCTGATCCTAGTCAGAGTGAATGCAACCCTCGCCCCTGGTGCGTCTTGGTGTTCCACAACGTGCAGTAATAGTGGACTGAAGAAGCTATGGGACTGGGGCTGGGAAACATGGGTCCTGCTTACACAAGCAAATCTGGGTGCAGATGCCATAATCCAGGAAGCAGTTTTCACTGTTGTTAAGAGGAGAGTCATGGCCATACTGTGGCAGAGACACATACCCCAGCTTGGGGTATCTGGGTGGAATGTATTGTCTAGAAGAGGCCAACAATTTTCTGTAATACTAATGAGTAGACTGCCAGTCTGATGCATTGTCATACTCTCTGAGGTCCCTTGTCCCCATAAAAAGTACTAAAATGGACAAATCCTCACACCATACACTCTACTTAGAGTACAGTGGCCAATGTAGGACCAATTTTCACCTGAGGGCATTTCTCTGTGGCTTCTTTTTTGAAAAAAGTTTTATTTATTTAAGCATACAAGCGGGGGTGCAGGCCAGAGGTGTGGGGCTGTGAGAGGATTCACCAGAGACAGAGTGGGGAGCAGAACAGGCAGATCTACTGAAGTACACAGCTGAGAGGAGCAGTGGGCAAGGCAGGAGAGGTCTGCTGCACCATGTGGGAATCTCCCTGGCTGGGGATTGAACTTGTGCAGCAGTGGCTCTGGATAGCTTCGTAATGCTGAGACTTAACCCCTTGCGCTACCAGGGAGGCCCTCTCTGTGATTTCTTGATTAGAGAGATCCAAGATATAGAAAGAGGGTTCTTCGTGTTACTTGGAACTCACAGCTGCCTGAAAAAAGTCCTGCACTGGGGACCCCCAGGTCTGATTGATTCAAGGCCTAAGTAGAAAGATTGAGAAGTTCCTCCTTAGATTCAGGTGCTAGTTTCAATTTTAATCTATGTTCAGGGACCCGGTCAAATTCATTCCTCAGATCTTGTTTTATTTTATTTTTCAAAGCAAAGTCTCTAAAAGACTGGCTCAATTTGTTGTTTAGTAAAAGCCTTCAGATTTGTGGTATTTCCTGTTTTCCTTCAATGACTCACACCCACTTAACACTCTGAATCTGGAATATGCTTTGAACTGAAATCATGGAGGAGGCCAGTTTGGAAAGAAGGTCATAGCAGCTGGAGGTTTGGGAGGAGAAACATAGAGAAGAGACATAGGAATAGGGAGACAAAGAGAAGGTATTGGTCAGCCAAGGAATGACCATGAAAGGTAGAATGTCCAGTGGGCTAGGAGAGAGGGAGGGATAAGAGTCAAGAGAAGAAAGAAAAAGAGGAGAGAATGAAAACAAGAAAGAGATGAAGGTGTAGAAAAGTATGTGTACAAAAGGGGGAAGAAAGAGGAAGACAAAGATAGAGAGGTGAAGGTAAGGCAGGGGTGGGGGGTGAAGTGGAGGAAGTGGAAGCAGGGTGGAGACATGGAGGCCCTAAGTCCTAGAGTCTTTTCCTTTGCCAAGCATCTGCACCACAGATAAATACAGTACAGCTGGGCTTTTTACTCATCGTAATTGACATCTTTGAATCTGTCCCTGCTTGACAAATCAGGCCATTTATTATTAGCCATGATAGGGATAAATATCACAGGCATTCATTTTACATCTGGGCCCCCTGATAATAGAAATGAACACACCAATCCCTCTCCCCACGACTCTTCCACCTCCTCTCCCCACAAAGGCTTCCCGGTAGGGAAACTGGGTGACAGGGAGCTGTCCTTGTATTGTGTGGTGCTGAAAACACCTACACTCCTCCTACTGGGAAGCTGGGCCGGTGGGAACTGTCCACAAGTTGAGTCGTGTTGAAAGTAACTGCACCCTGCATCCTCTCTGGATCCAGGGGGAAGCTGAATGACTGGGAGTATACAACTTGTATACTACTGAAATAACCTACTGACCCCAGACTGGACAGAAATAACAGAGGGGAGAGTCAATACTGCACTTCCTCCGTATAGAACACAACTACTTCTGAAATGGGGTGAAGAGTGACTTAAATTTAGCAAGTCTGGCCTTGGATCTAAAAGCCCAGATGATTTTAGGCATTACCCTTCCCTTTTCTGGGTCTCAGTCTTCTCACCTGTAACACAGGTTGGACTGTATGGCCTCCAGGGCCCTCCCAGCTCTAGTCCTTTCTGCTATCAAAAACCTTTAATAGATTTCTTTTACTTATAGGTTCAAGTTCTAATTCCTTAAACAGACTCTGAAGACTTTCTCTGATCCCTAGCCACTTCTTTGAACTGTCTTTTTTCGACCCAGAACTTTCTCTCCAACCCCAGACATGCTCTCCTTTTTCACCCCTGAGTTTTTGCCATTTTCATGGTTTTACACCTCCTCTGACTCTCTTCCTAATCTCTGAGAGAACTGGTTATCTAGACCCCTGATTAAGCAACAATAGCCTTACACTCAGTGTGATTCCAGCCCCTTATGCTGGAGTGATGGAACCAGGCCTATGTCTTATATGGTGCTGTAGGGCTGGGGTGATGCTCTGAATTGAGGACCAGTTTCTCATGACAGTGTGTAAGGGACATGGGTGAATTATGTGGTATTTTAACCTATGAAACTCTTAATTAAACTGCTGTTGTTCTTTCAAGACTGGAAGTGAAGTAAAAGTTACTCCAAGGGGAGGTTTGCTGAAGCTTATGACTGCCTTTGTGAAACAGAATCCTTCTGGAGTTCCCACTCCATAATGACACTGGTGAGTTACATCACATTCATGTAGACACATGGTCCTGCCTTATTTCTCCATGAGTGTCTGAGACTTTCCAGATCATATACATGATCCCCCATCTTCCTAATTTCTCTGAACCTTTGGGAGCTGACACAACACCCTCATTGTACATTTTTTTATGGCTTTCTCAGCTTCAGTTTTAAGGACCTTTCAAGGAGCTTTCCATCCACTCACTCCACTAGAGCCCAGGTAGTTCTAGGGAGACGTTTCCTCTCTTGAGCTCAACCTCTGAGGACCTTGCATGATTTTTTGGAGATGGGGAGTTTCCTTGCACTGTTACAATACAGGTGAACTGCCTTCCCCTTGCCCTATGAAAACCAAAGGGCTTATGTCTGTTGGGGTGAACAAGCAGGTGGGATAAGTAATTCTCTTTTCTCCTTTAAACACATGGGGAACTCAAGATGGCTCAGAGGTCATCTCAGCAGAGAGGCAGAATCATTTCCTTGAGGTCAAGCAAAATCCTTGGGAACAAACCTTTTCCTCTCTCAGACCTACTGTCAACCCAGACACCAAGGCAGAGTTTAGCTTCAACTCTGACCCCTACCCACCAGTTGGTAGAATCCCTGATCGTGTCTAGTAACTAGAAGTTCAAAAATGAGGACCATCCTTCAAGAAATGGTTTAGAGGAAGAAAGTCATGTTAACTAACTGCTCTTTTGTATCTCACAAACCTAAGTCATGTGTTTGTTAGCCTTGGTGCCCATAGGAGAAATAGGAAAAGGACATTTCCCCTCAGATATACTGGCATCTTCTCAGAATCCCAGAGTTCCCCCATGAAATGTCACAATATCAGATGTCATAGGACTTGTATATGATCTAGATTCTCTATTATTTCTTTCATTTAAAGATGGGAAAACTGAGGCTGAGGAAGGGGAAACCAATTGTCCAAGGTGACACAGAAGAGAAAGGACCATTTCAGACTCTAGGCTGCTCTGTTCACCTCCTTATGCCAGAGGTGTTTTCAATTATAATAGACTTTTGGAGGCAGAAGTATCTCATGACCCCTCTAATGATGGGACTCCAGGCATGGAGACTTGTGATATGGGAGATTTGGGGGGTACATGCCAAGGAACTTGTGTCTCCTGCCTTATAAAGAAGCCTTATGACCTCTGATGGGGGAAGTATACAGAGAAGAGAGACTTTGAATGGCCCTTTAGAGATGTCACATAGTGTTCTGAGCCCTTCCAGGCTGATGGGGGTGGGAGGGGCTCATCCATCTCCGCACTAGGGGAAGGACTGTTCAGGAGGCGCTAATGAAGCTATCTTTTCCCTGACACGCTGAGACAGTGACAGATAGCTCATGGGGAGAAGGCAGGTGTTGGCACATGGCCCATTGGGCAAGGTAAAGACCAGCACGTCCCTCAATGTCACTGTGGGTCACAGTGACTGCTGGACCCCCTAGGGAGGGTGTGTGTGGGCTCTGTGGTACAGTGATAGGGATTCCAAGGAGAGCCAGTGCCTCCCATAGCCTTCTTTGTGTGACAGGCAGATGGAATATCAAAGTTAGAAGGAATATAGCAGTCTTTCATTGTCCAAGTAGAGCTGTAGAGACCCAGAGATAGGTAATGAATTAATCAACATCACATAACAAGTTAGGGGCAGAAATACCTGAAAAGATAAGACCTAAAAGAGGGATAAGAGAAAGAGAGACTTCAGGATTCATCTCTGTATCTCCGTCTTTACCTGTTGGCAAGGGAGAGGGTATTATTCCAACTTCTGATTTAGCATTTGAAGCTTTGGTCTGTCTGTAACTTCTCTTACTCCTCATTCTGTAGCTCAAATCATCTGCAACCTCCCCCAATCTCTGAGCCTTAGCATATGTCCCATGAGGACAGGTTGTCCTCCAAACTTCTCCTGTTTGCCTATCAATCTGTGGGAAACCTTAGCATAATGCTGCCTATTATTATCACAGATTCTCCTTGACATTTTGAACTAACTTCTGCACAAGATCTCCACCTGAGTGGTGTTGCATCACTATGTCTCATAGTTAGTGCAACTCCCCTCCCCCCATTATTATGCCTCAAAGAACATTTCTGGCAGCCATTCCTAAAACTATAGAAAGAAGTTTCTACCAGAAATGCAAAGGCCTGCTTTCCTGGTGCTTGGGAAATAAATGAAGCCCAAGAGGGAGAGATGGGTTGAAGGAGAAAAAGGTAAGTCCTTGGCCTCTCTAAGACTTGACCAGTTTCACGGAGGTCTTCACTTCCCCCTGGTACAGGTGGTCACTCTGCTCTGGGGTGCAGAGGAGGCAGGAGAGAAAGCAAGCCCAGCCATCGCTGCTCCCTTTACCTTTCTTAGGGGCTCCTGACCACTCAGAGGGCTCCTGTGGTCATTAACTCACTGTCAGCTGCCCTCACAGCCTTGGTTGGTGAGCTGGGAATCATTAACTTCATTCCCCACAACAGGACACTAAGGTCAAGTGGGAGAGTTGGTAAGTGGGTCAGTGGCATCCATTCACTTATTCTCATCAGTAAACTTTTACTAAGTACCTGTTATGGCCAGGCACTGGGTTAGGTGCTGGTGATATGAAGGGTGAGCAAGGCAGACATTGTCCCTGCCTTCAAGGACTTTCAGAGATTTTTGCATGGCTAGGTCTCTAGCCTTGAGGGACATGTATGGATAGGATTGTTGACTTGAGATTCTGTGGTGGAAACGGACTCTGGAGTGTCCATTAACTCTCCCAGTGTGGTCTTCAGCTCTCCACCTGGTGATGCTTCATCCTTTATCCACCACTCACCATTGGCAGGAAATGAAATGGATGAACACAAAGAGGAAAAAATGGACCCCCAACAGTCTCTTGAAAGAGAGATAGGAATTTAGGGATCCTCCTGTCTCCTCAATTTCCTTCTTTCTCAAGCAGATGGATGCAGATATCCAGTCATTCTCTGGATGCCACTGCAACCTCGTCCTGCCTGCCTCTCCATGTCCTCATCTTCAGTCCACCGAGGCCAGATTTGTCTTGCAAAGTGGCATCATTATGAACACATCAGCCTCCTCTGGAAGTCTGTGCCCGCTCCCGCCGGCCCATCCAGACTCGATTACATCTGAGGCTGTCTGGGGTAATTAAGTGACATTAGGACGCAGCCCCCGCCATAATGCAGTGTTCAAAGCCCTGGGCTCCTGCTTCCTGGGAGCCGCTGCCACACCAAGGCCTTGTCTGCCTAATGCACTGTGCTGTGATTGCGGCTAATTACTCTGAAGACAGACCTCATTAGTGGCGGGTTTGGTCAGGAAAGTGGGGGGCAGGCTGCCTCCTCCACCTCCCCTGGCCCACCAGGTCACAGGCTGACCTCCCCTCTTTTTCTTCAGGCCCAGTTTGTCTCGCTGCACTCTTTGGGCAGCATTAGAATGGCAAGGGCGTTCCCCAAAGAGGACTCACCTGACTGAACAAGACCGTAGCCTAATTCCAGGGCCTTCGAGAGCTTTGTTTTATTCAAGACTTGTCCAAGGCTGTTTTACTCAGTGAGTGGGAACCGGGCCCAGAGGGGGTTACTGACTTATCCAGGGTCACACAGCACAAGTGAAATATGTCATCTGGTGGTGGGGGAAGAAGAAACAGAAAAATGCATAGACAAAAATGTTCTAGAGCTAGTGGGAGAAAGGACTCAGGAAAGTCCAGGAGAAGAGCAGGATGGATTCATTCCTTCAAAGACTCTGTGTTCTTTCGCATCTCCAGGACTTTGGGACCCACTTGCCTGGAATAATCTTCTCTTGATGCCCAGAACCATGACCTTGGACCTGGACAACTCCTCTCACCCTGCAGAACTTATTTCCTCCAGATGAGTCCTCTCTGGGGAATGCCCTAGCCCTATTCTAGTCCTGCCCAAAGAGCACAGTGAGACAAGCTGGGCTTAAAAAGGAAGAGGGGAGATAGGCCTATGGCATGATGGGCTGGGGGAGGTGCAGGAGCCAGGTCATAGTGTGTGTCATACCTGCTTCTAAGCTTCTCTGTATTTCCTCATCTTGGCACTTGGCACTCAGGGATCTGAGTTATCAAAGCCCAGTCACTGGCCCACGCTCCACAGACAATAAATACATAGGGTGAGGAGTGAGACTTTCTTGTTTATGTTGCCCTTCCCGGGGCCCAGCACCAGGCCTAGCTCAAAGATAACCTCAGATAAGAGTTAGAAAATGAAAGATTAATGATCAGTGGTTGTACCCTTTGTAGGTGAGGGACTCCTTGGAGAATGTGATGAAAGCGTCTCTCCAGAAAAACTCATACATTCATGTATGGATGGTGTTTTCTATGAAGTTTAAGGGCATCCTGAACCCCACCATCTACCCCCAGCCCCAGGAGGGCATGAAATCCCAGTTAATTATCTCTGAACCAAAGTGTTGCTTCTCTCTTCAGCTCAAATTCTTCAACGTGGGCTCTTTCGGGGGTCTTGTCCCCCACTCTGCTATCTCTTGCCCAGCCTCCACAAAGGCATCCATGTAATGAGTTCTTCCTCAGCACACCACAGCAACTCTGCTTCTGTGTCTTTGTCTCTGTACCACCTCTTGCCAGGGATGCCCCTTTCTTCTTATCCCTCCAGATCTTATCCAGATCAGAGCCCACTCCTCTCTTCATCTTCCCTAGGAAATCATCTGTAGTGGGAGAATTCTAAAGGTGTCCCCCCAGGATCCTGTTCCTGGTTATTTAATTAAAAGCACACCTAGTAACTGCTATAAAGGGACTTTGTAGATGAAATTAAATTTTCTAACCAATTCACCTTAAAATAGATTATCCTGGATTGCCTGGGTGGGCCCAGTGTATCCACACGAATCCTCGAAGACTCAGAGTGACATGGAAGAGAAGCAGTGGAGAGGTGAAGCGGATTCAAAGAATGAGACGAACTTGACCTTCTTTTGCTGAGTTGTAAGACTGAGGAAGAGAGCCAGGAACCAAGGAAAGTAGGCAGCCTCTAGAAGGTGAAAATAGCTGGCCAGAAAACAGGGGCCTCAGTCCTATAGCCACATGGAAGGGAATTCTGCCCACAACCCAAATGAGCTTTGAAGCAGATTCAACCCTTAAGCCTCCAGAAAGAACAGGGCCCTGAGCACAG
Source organism: Scalopus aquaticus (assembly GCA_004024925.1). NCBI lineage: Eukaryota > Metazoa > Chordata > Mammalia > Eulipotyphla > Talpidae > Scalopus > Scalopus aquaticus. The sequence continues at coordinate 25,488 of PVIJ01011941.1, forward strand.
CATGACTTTGTTCTTGTGAGTTCCAGAACAGGAGCCAGCCAAGTCCTGCTATGCCTGCACGTCTGACCTACACAACTGTGAGATAATAAGGGGCTGTGAGTTTAAGCCACTCTACTTGTGGTAATTTTTATGGCAGCAGCAAAAAATCAACATATCATCTGGTGGATGACATAGGGCCAGAAAGTCTTTGACCCTCCTCCTACTGAGTGGCGGGTATGTTTCCCCTCTCTTGAATCTTGGCGGGCCTGTGGCTGCTTTGACTAAGGAGCACAACAGAAGTGAAGCTCTGCCAGAGCCAGGCCCAGTCTTGAATAGCATTGGCAGTTCCCACCTTGATTTCTTGGCTGAGACTGCCATGTTGTAGGGAAGGCCAAGCAGCCATGTGGAGCAGCCCTGTGGAGGTGGGGACATGTCCGGTCAGTTCCAAGTCCCCGTCATTTAGGTCATCCCAGCTGAGGCCATGGGCATCATTCCCGCTGTACCTCTGAATGCTTGACCCGCACAGTGTGGTGAAGCTGCTGCTGCCGCTATTATTGCCTCTACTAGATTGTTCTTAAGTCAATAACTTTGGGGGTGGTTTATTATGTAGAAATGGATAACGGGACCACCATCATGGTGGTGAAAACTCCCAGGGGTCTCCTTTCAGCATCTGGAGGGTGAGCTCTGCACATGCTCTATTCCAGAAACTGGTGTCAGTGTGTCTGCAGTGTGAGTGGTCAGTGCACTGTATTTCCCCCACTCTTAGGGTTCATCCTATTTGGTGGGTTTCACTGCACACTTAGAAGTCCCGTGAAGCAGGGAAGCTCAAGAATCTGCAGTTAATTCAATTTCCTCAGAGGCTACACCTGCATGTTGGTGTCAGTTCAACCAACAAAGCCTGCTCTGCACTTGCGCCACATGGTCGTGTTCTTCCCACATATGCTGATGGACCTCTCTGTCCAGGCCTCTGGGACCCCCCGAGAGAAACCTGTCCCTGTTGGCAGCAACTCAGTTAGAGGGAAGCCACCTCCTCGATGGTCATGCCCAGGGCTTGGTTTCCCCGCATCCTTGAGAACTGAATGGGTCCTCTCTTTCCTGTTCTCATCTGCCCTGGGGTCAACCCCCCACCTCAGAGAATAGGGCAAAGCATTTCCCCACCAGCCTTGGCCCAATGCCCTAAGGTTGGCAGCTTTCCTAATCATGGCTCAAGTTATTTCCAGGAAGCAAAAGGACACTTGATGCAAACTAGGTGTTAGAGTCAACTAAATTTGAACTCAACTGCTGGTCTTACATGGTTTTGACTTCTGAGGGGACAGAGACCGAGACTTAGACATCCCTCTGTCCCAATGGGGCCCACTGAGAGTGAGACTGAACACTAATAAGCATTAACTGATGAAGCATATCTGAAATGGTCTTCCAAGTCCAAATGTCAGAGCTGGAAGGGCCTTTTCAATCCTCTACTTTGGCTTTTAAATAACCTTTCTCAGCAGAGATGCTGCATAGCTCTTCGTGAAGCTGGAGTAGCATCCAGGGGGCTGTTCCCTTTGCCTTCCCATCACTCCCACAGCACCTCCAAGAGAGTTGTGGGAACCCCAGGGCCCATGGAGCTCACATTGAAAACCATGGACTCACCCATGACTTTACAGCAGAACATAAGGCCTGCGGCTGACCTAGGTCTGCAGCCAATGGCAATGTGGGACAACAACCCCAGGTCTCAGCTACTGGGACATTCTTCCATATCCTACTGCCATGGAATCACACAAGTATGATGTGGAAAGGGCCAGAGAGATCTTTAGGTCGATATCTTTGGAATGTGGAATCCTTTTTGTAGGATCTCCAACAAGTAAGATAGAATCAGCTTGCACATTTCCAGAAGTGGGTTGCTCACTACTTCTAAGGCAGTTGACTTAATGGTGAGATAGTTCTAGTTCTTAGAATGTTCTCTTCTAGGTAGAACTTGGATATAACTCTTGGATATAACTTCCTATAATCTTTTAGCCCATATTTCCAGTGTTATCTTCTATAATGTGTATAAGAAGGCAGACATCCCATACTTTGGCCCAGCTTTCAGAGAACTTAATAGGGGCCTTTTTTTGCATGTGCGTGCGTGCGCGCGCTCATGTGTGTATAGGTTTGTGTTCAGCAGTTATTACTCTCCCAAACCCAGTTGTGATTGGGAGACTGGCTCTTCTTTGACAATTCAAGGCCAAATTTTTGACTCTATTTCCAGGCCACGGTAGAGTAAGTGTCTGCTCAGACCAGGGCTGGTGTTTATTAGGGTAACCAAGCTGTTATCCAGGCAAAGGAAGCCTGCCAGCTAAACTGGGGAGAGGGAGGGAGGGCTCCCCAGCTCACTTGGTTACTGCTACTTCTGGCCTCACCTTCAAGTCATTACCCTTCCCAAAGACTACAAAAAGGCATCCTCCCCAAAGAGCCCGGAAAGGCAGATGTCAGTTTGGGGGAGTATAAGGCATTGATGGAGGGGGAGAGAAGCCAACACCATAGATTGGAGAGGAGAGCTTTGGGACCATCCAGTGCATGCTTAGAATCACTTGTCAATCAGTATTTACTAAGCTCTAGAGTGGGCTTAATAGATAGCCAGTTAAATCAAGGAAATCATTATTAGAGGTATGACGTCCCAGCAAGATGTAGTGCTGTGTGGGAGAAAGAATGTCAGCTTGAAAATATGAACAGCTGGTTCAAGTCTTATTACTCTGTGTCCTTGGGAAAACCACTTCTCCTTTCTAAGGTTCAGGTTCCACATTCATAAAATGTACTTCATAATTGCCACCCTATTTACTGCAGACTGAGGGTGACATAGTGGCTGCACGGGTGCATTATTAGTAGCATCACAAATGCTGCTCCTTCCCACAGACTAACACCAGCCCACCCTGTGATAGACACCAGAGGTGTTGGACTCCAGAGTCTGTGGACAATTTGAAAGAGTCATAAAGCTCATCTCCATTCTTCCTTCTCTCCTTTCTCAGAACAGCTGAGGAGGTCCAGAAGGTCCTTCATGATGAAGACCACATATAAGGACACTTAGCAGGAACTGATTGGATTAAACAGTCTTCTCCAAGGTTCTAAATGCTTGGCACCAAGGAAGGTACATTTTAAAGAGTACAGAATAGAGAGCACCCCAACACTTAACAGTCTTCACTAATCTATCTTAGTTTACTTAGACCTGAACCCAAAGCCCTGTTACAAGTCCCTGTACTACTTAGTACCCTCCATTCATGGGCAAGTCCTTTCCCTTTGGGCTCTCAGGGCCAGTGTGTTTGTTTAAGGGACACCCCCTCAGGAAGCATGGGGGCCTGAGTGGAAGGAGGGAGTAGCCCAGTTCTGGAAGGGACCAGCCTAGGGGATTTCCCAAAGCACCTGAATCAAGGTATGTTTTAATCACTTTCTGCTTTCCCTTGGGCTGAGCCTGGTTCTGTTGTAATAAACACTAACTAAAGAAGAGGGTGCACCAGAGAGGGAGGGAGAGGACAAGGGCTCAAAATGGGGTAGAAAAGGGCACAAGGGACCATGGTGATGGGTCACGGGTGAATTGGTGGTGGGTTACCCAAGGGGAAAACAAAATGTTAAAGATATAAATAACTATATATATAGATAAATAAAAGTGGGATGACTTAAAAAAAAAAAAAAGAAGAGGGTGTAGACACACTGGTACCCAGGCTGCTAGCGCTCCATCAAGACAATCTGACTGCCTGAGACTTCTCCAGGGGCAATTCTCCAACCCAATTCAGCCCAAACCTGACCCAACCAGCTCAGGTCCCACTGTTTGCACTCACTAGAGCTAAGCGCCATCATTCACATTTAAACCTGCCCATTTTAAACTAACCTCAACTCAATTTAAAGTAATGGTGTCTGCCCAGCCAGTGGGCACTATGAGTTAAGTAGCTTAGATTCTACACAAAATCCTGGGCAAGAGCCTTGGCTTAGGTCTGCATGGAGAGGTTTCCAAGCCTTCCTTGCCCTGTACTGGGGAAACTGTACCGTCAGAGTTAGAGGAGGGATAGTCACCCCATCTATGCACAACATCCCTCCCTCAGATTCTCTGCCTCCACCTATTATCTCAGTGGGACTGGGGGTAGAGTTAGGGCCTACGGAGGGTCCATGATCACGTCCACCAGCCTCCACCTGGCTGAAAGGTACAGAGACTATGGGGACAACACAAACAGAAGACCTGTGTCCTTCAGTGTCCAGCCCAGGGCGAAGGTGTAAGAGAGTCAGAGAGGAATGTGAGGTCTCAGAGACAGAACCACAGAATCATGGAGTGACCTACAGGTAAAGAGATAAGGAGATGAAGACAGAAATTATGAGACAAGGCAGAGAGAGTTCAGGTGTGGCAGAGATTGAGAAGAAACTGATGATGGATGAGGAGAAGGAGGGTAGGTGGGTGAGGAAGTGACCACAGGAGACGTAAAGACTGACCATGGGGATGTCAGATGCTGCTCCGTGACCTTGAGCAGCTCACTGGGCCTCTCTGGTGCTTAGATCACCCTCCGAACCAAGAGAACTTCCCTGGTCCTTCCCGCTGGTCAGGGATGGTGGGGGCAGGGAGTGGTCCTGCTCCAAGCGGGCAGGGCCATGCCCAGAGCACCAGGAAAACTGGGAGGAAGGGAGTAAAGAGGGAGATAGAGAAGAGGCAAGGTGGATGGATTCTGCTGACACCCAATTCTCCTTCTTCCCTTGAAAGCAGCAGCAATTATGCTCCATCCCACCTGCAGTCTTAGTTCTCATTTATGGTCAGAATGTGAATGATTGAATGTGTGTGTGTGTGTGTGTGTGTGTGTGTGTGTGTGTGTGTGTGTGTGCATGCGCCTGTGCGGATTGCAATACGTACTCATGGTTCACGCACTGATGTATGTGGGTATTTGCAACCTGCCCCGACATGTTTTGTGAGCAGGAGAGTGTAAATGAGAAGGGGAACACCTGTGTGTGTGCAAACATGAATCGGCACGTGTGTGTTGCTCTGGGTGCACATGTGAGTGTGTTTGAATGCATGTATGTGCATAGTGATAGGCAAGCGTGTGCATGCTAGTGTGTCAGTGCGGCTGCTGGAGGAGATAAGCACAGGTGGAGGGGCTGCCTCAGGCTGGCTGTGCCTTGTGCCCGAGGGCCCTGTACCCTTTAGTCTGGTGCACAGTAGGTCTGCATCATACTCCAGTGAAAGAAGGAAATGCCCAACAGAGGTCAGTGGGGGACTCCCAGACTGCCCATCAAACCAGAAATTGGTTAGCCAAGAAGCAATTGTACGAAGTCACTTACAGAGAGCTTTCAATTTACCAAGCCCTTTACCTGAATCCTCTTGTTTGAACCTTTTACCAAACATGAAGGATTTAGCCTGTAGTACTGATAAAGGGACAGGGCTGATTTGGTCAAGGTTCCACAGGGGTCTAGAGAATCACTGGGACCAGGACACAGCCCTCTGGGCTCCGAAGCCTGAACAGACAGCCTGCATTCCTCCCCCTCCTGGGTATACAGAAAGATGCAAGTGTCCATTGATATTGTGGATTATAATTATTATTTGTCTTGGGTGAGAGTGGCTGTGGGAATTCAGCGTCGCCAGGGAAACCAGGCTGAATGTTCTTCTCTTCTCCATCCCTTCTCATACCTGCTTTGAAGCTCTCCTGATTCCCTTGTACTCTGGGCCTTATGCCAAACTGAGTGACTCGGAGCAAGCCCCTTCCCTCTCTGAGCCTCAGTTTCTTCGCTTGTGAATGAGCTAGTGATGGAGGCTGAGTGGAAGGACAGTTGCAAGATGGCTGGCACATAATAGGTGCTCAATAAATTTTGGTTTGGTAGGCAAGCCCTGGACTACTCCACGATCAGCAGAGGTGAGGCTGAAAGGGGCCTCTAGCCCCTCCACCACACAGCCTTTCCCATGACTTCTCCCAAGGCCCACCAAGCACCTCGGAAATCAGTCCTACTCACGCTGTTTCCCAGCCAGCTCACTGCTGCTTTCACCTCTTCATTCAGAGTCCTCAGGCCTCACAGGTCAGTGCTCAGGGCCATCCTTCCCACCACCCAGCTTCTAGTGAGACCCTCCCCTAAGTCAGCAGAGAGGTGCAGTCCTCAAGGGGACGGAGACAACCAGGAATGCATTATCTTTCAGGTCCCACCCTCGGGAGGCCCTGTCTTGCTTTGCTAGGTGGTCTTGGCCAGTCCTACCGCTCGGGGACTCAGTTCCCCCCTGCACTATCACTCAGATCCAGGCATCCCTGTGGACGTCTGGACCACTACGAATCTAAGGGATTCTACATAGTTCAGTTCTTTCTCGGTCCCTCCTGTGGGAGCTGGGCTGTCAGGCCCAGCTCTAGGGTGAGGACACCCCTCCCACCTCCCCAGCACAAGGCTGGATGCCAGGAGGCCTGGGCTCAAGCCCACCATCTGCCAGTGTGGCCCTGGTCTGGACTCTCACTCCCTCATCTGTCCAGTGGGAACGTCAATGTGTGCTGTGCCCTCCCCTCGAGATCCGGCCACGTGAGGGGAGGAGGCTCCTTGGAGACTTGAAGCATCACAGGGAAACAACAGATGGTTAAGTGGTGCTGTGTGGAGAGTAAGGGGAGTGTGGGCGCTGGCAGGGTGCTTCAACCAAACCATCATCCAAACTATAAACACCTATGGTGTGCCTCCGTGTGCCAGGACCTATGGGCACTGAGGCTGCAATAGGGAGCAGCAGCCCAGCCCTTGTGGAGTTGCCTGCCCAGCATGGAGAGCTGCAGCTGGAGTTGAACCAGGTGTGGGGGAGCACACAGGAGGGGGAGCGGCCAGGCTGCTGTCCTAAGGGACGAACCTCCGAGACCCCCCACCCTAGAGAACCAAGGGGTCTTGGTGCTCAGAGACCCTCCTCCAAAGGTTTCCAACTGCTCTGCAGAGCCCTGGGAAGAGTGGGGAGGCAGGACTGAGGGCCTCCGGGCCCCCCCACACGTCTTGGATATTGGAATTCTGCATCCTGTTGTATTGAATGAATTCTGTAGTTACGGGAGGTTGGAGAAGTACTGCTCAAGTCCAGCCCTCCTCCTGTATAGACGGGAACTGGAGGCCCAGAGGACTTTGCCCAGGCCCCCCTCTCAGGCCTGCAACCTCTAACCCCAGCCTCTGAGTGTAGCTCCAGGTCACCAGAGCACCCCAGATCCAAACGCACACTTCTCTCTGCCGGCCCCACACTGTCAATTGATTAATAATGACATATTTAAGATGGTAGCATGAATTAATTTCTGAACTGAACCATTAGTGAGTAATTAATTTCTTTGCTCTGGGAAATGAAGATATCCCTGACGAGCACGTTATCTAAATCTATAAAAGGGGAGAAATGCTGAACAGGCAGCTCCATTAATGCAAACATTGATTTTTGTTCCCATTTCTTCCTCTCTTCCTCGAGGACGCTTCCTCCCCGATCTTCCCCCCACTTTGTTTTTGGGCAACATCCATTTTTCCAAGAAGGGGTGGGGACTCTTGAGAGGGAGACGGCTCTCAATACCTTCAGCGGTAATCAGAAGATTGTATGTGCTCACTGCAGCCAAATAATGTCCTTAGTGGATGCTGTTAAGGATACGGTTGCTGTGGAAACGCAGGCGCTGGACCCTCCAGGTTTCGATGGCAAACCTGGAATGTGCATTTTCCTGTAAGCTGCGGGCGGCCTGGGCACGCCCAGAGGAGAGAGGTTGCCCTCTGGTCCTCCTCGCTGGCTGCTCCTTTAGATGGGCGCCTCCTTTAGAAAGGACTCCGAGATGGACATTTCTCCACGGGTGACCCACTCTCCTCCCCACCACACAGTTGGCCTGACTTGGTTCCCCCCTCGCCCCGCCCCCACCAGCCTCTGCCACACACTTTCCGGCTGTCTGGGTTTATTGTCTCTGCTCTAACATTGTAAGCGATGTGTGACTCCAGCGAGTAACTTAGCTTTTCTGTGCCCTCACAGCTACAAGATGGATCATGCTTGTCCCTTTTTTAGGCTGATTATGAGAATTTAATGAGATAATGAATGTATAGTGCTTAGGACAAGGTCTAAGGAGGGCCTGAGGAGGGCCGATCAGTGAGAGAGATTATTACTTTGTAAATAAGGTGGAGGGTGGGCAGGAGCAAACCTGCAGTCAGATCTGATTTGGGGCTGTACCTTGCTTGTCTCTGCCAACGGGTCCCTGCAAATCACAACCTCTGACCCTTGATTTGCCTTTTAAATGGAGATAGGGCTGATTATCCAGACAGGGTGACCACGCCTCCTGTCTGGCCCTGTCTGCACCATCATGCCCACATACTTACGAACGTGGATGGAAGAAGACAGCGTTGTCCCCAACGGGATTCGGGGTCCTGGGTTCACAGGGGGTCCCAGGCTACCTGTCCTCTGTTTCTGATGTTGTTGTAGCCCCAGCTTCCGGTTGGGCCCAGAAGTTGCCCCATTTGGTCAGACTCCAGGCCCCAGCAGCCGGCACTTGAGGGCCTCTACTCTGAACTCAGAGATAAAGGGGTGAAAGGAAAGGTAAAAAATTCTCACCCCTGCCTGGCTCCAAACACCAGGCCTGGTGCTTTAGCCCTTTTGCCCCAACTCAGTTCTATGGGCGTGCTGGGAAAGAGAGCGGGCAGTGGCCTCCAGGCCAAGGTACACCTCACCCCATTCAGGGCTTCACGTCAATCCTGACCTGGAGCACCCAAATCCTTGTCCAGACAACCCCCCATTCTTTAGTGCCTTTGGACCTAGTTCACTCAGAGGCAGGCGACTCTGGCAGTGCATTTTCAGGCCGCCTTTTTTGGCTGCCCAGGACTTTGGCTGACTTGAGGGCCACATGATACTCAGCCTTTTATCTGTAAAATGGGTAGAAGAATCCCTACCTGACTCCCTGTTGGGTCACACTTAACAATGCCTGAGAGAGGGCTCTGGAAACTGTAGAGTGATGTGCACCTGTGGGAGGTGGGTCCCAGCGTGACTCACAGTGGTACTCACAGTACCACAGTTAACTTTGTGTTGGACACGCCCCCAAAACGTGGCGGCGGACAGACGCTAGGATTAGGCTCTCCCACAAAATATAGATTTATGGACAGAAAAATCCCTGATTTTGAGAGCCGATCTGAGGATAACTGGATGCCCTACACAATACAATCATCCCTGTGGGTGCTTTAGACTTAACTTTGTGTTTATAAAGATCACTGTTGACTCTACAAAGGAAAATCTGTTGGGGAACAAGAGTGGGGGGCAGAGGAGGTGAGGCTGGTGAGACCACTGGGAGGCTGTTTTAGGAGTTCAGATGACAGGTGAAGGAAGGACTATAATGTGATGGTGGATGAGGAGGAGAGGATGGATGTGGCAGCTTTAGAGGAGCTGAGAGGATTTGGTGAGAGATCTCTTACGGGGGTAGTTATGCAGAGAGGCGGGGCAGTAGCATGTGGAAAGATTAGGCCTCTATTTAAATATGAATTGGAGCAGAGAAGTAGCCTTTCTGGAGGGAAAATGGAGGGTGGTAAAGAGGACCTTCTCATTGTCCAAACCCTCCTCACAGCTTTCATTCTCAGACCCTTGACTGCCCACCTCCATATGGGCCAGGAAGCTGTGCCCTGGGAGGAGGCACCCAGTGGTGCCCTGGAACTGGTTTATGGTTCATCGCTGTTACCTGAATCATGTCTTCCCCACGCCATGTTCAGTGATGTCATATCGGCAGCTTGAAATCAGCCATGGTGGGAGTATTTACAGAACAGGAATTGGCAAACACTACAAACCAGGGCTTTTCCACCTTCTCCCCACAGTTGCCAGTTGCTAAATATCAGTATATTACTGAACCCAGAAAGCAAGAGCCTCTGTGCAGTATCTCCGGCCACCAGGTCATTTGCCAGGCAAACATCTGCCAGCGTGAATCCGGCAGAACCGCACTCACTGCCTGCCCAGAATAAACAATTTCAAGGTAGACTGGTTTGCATGTTGGGAGCCATCCCAGGTCCAGGGAAAGTTTCCTGGAACCTCCCTGATCCCCGGGACACTCCCCAGTCCTGGCTCCAGAACATTCTCACTAAGCATTAGACAACTGGAGGAAGTTGGGCATGGGCATTGTGCCCCTTTTACATTTGTGAAAGTGAAAGTCTCAGAGGTTGGTGACATCATTCAATTTCAATTTTAAATACCCATCCAGCTGAAGAAAGTATACACTACAAAGATACCAGAGGTTTTACTCCTCTTTCCTGAGATACTCTCACCACAAAGTGTTCTGACTTCTTACACCTTAGATTATCTTAGTCTGATTTATAACTTTATATAATTAGAGTCATGTAATATGTTCTTGCTTATGTCTCATACTTATACATGTAGAAGTACAGTTTCGCATGGTTTAATATTTTGGTCAAAGATAGACCACATTTAAGTCAGTGGTCCCCATAGGCTGTACCACCTAGGTCTGTGTAATTACACTCTATGACATCCACACCATGATAGAATCACCTAAAGATGCATTTCTCAGAACATATCCTCATTGATAAGCAACACTATTTTTCACGGCTATGTAGTATTCCCCAACTTATTCGCTCTTCTGTTCATGTATATGTAACTTGTTTCCAGTTTTAAGCTATTATGCATAATGTTCTGAATGATCCAGGATGTCCATTTTGGAGACCACGTGCATGCATTTCTGCTGGGTGTGTACCTAGGAGTTTGTTCATTTTGATACAACGGACTGTCACTTTGGAGTGGCAGTTCCTGAATGAAACTCTCTGCTATAGATAAAATTCTCCCAAGGAGGTCCCAGTCTGAGGTATATGTATATGTTGGGGGGTGGAGTGGGGAGCAGACACATCCAGCAAAAATCAGGTTGAAAACAGAGGTGTAACAAGAGAGGAAAGAACAAGATCCCTGGGGGCCCTCAGTGCAGGGACGGCCTGTATGTGGAGAAACGGGCAAGTCTGGAGGAAGGGGCACTGGAAAGGCTTAGGAAAGAGCAGAGTCCAGGGGACAAGTCTTCCCAGCAAGGAGCTGCAGGCATAGGAGTGGAGGCAGGAAATTTAGAAAAACTGATCAGGAAGGCCTAGAGTAGAGGCCCAGGTTTGGACTCCTGTCCTTGGGGTCTTGGGAAACTACTGAAGGCCTCCACCAGGACAGCCTGTAGGGTAGAGATTGGAAGTGGGAATGTGTCTGTGGAGGATACTGGATTCAAGGAGGGGGGTCTCTTGAAATCTGAACTTGGGAATGGGGGGTGGGGGAACAAGAGTGATCAGAGGAGGCAGTGTGGCTTGGACCTCATAGGAAGGCCTGTAGGAGAAGGCCTGAAGGGGGTGAGAGCTCCTCTGTCCAGACCTCCCTCTATACACCACCCTGTCAGACTGCATGGCCTAGGGACTGGGCCTGGGCAGAGGAGCTGGGCCCAGGAGATCTGTGCACCTTCCAGCAGCCAGCCCAGGGCAGGAAGGAGGAACTGTGGTCAGCGTTCTGTTTCCTTCCGATGTCCCTCTCAATGTTCAGGCTGGGTGCCTTGGAGCTGCCCTTCCCTGAGGGAGCAAAGTCTCCAGGGCCATTTCAGAGGTAGGTAAACTGAGGAGAAACCACAAGGTAAGGGTCTGAGGAATTTGGAATCAGGAGGCTAGATCTCAGTTCCCCCCACCTTCCTGTCACGCCTGGGGTCTCTTCCATATGGAAAAGGAGAAGTAAGTCGGAAAAAGAGAGCAGAGAGAGGGGCCGTCTCCTCCCAGACAGCCTGGGAGGGGCCCTGCCCAGCTCTCCACCTGATGCTCTGCCCTGAGGCCTGACTTTTCACTGCAGGGAGCACAGTCTTTGTCTCCATGAGAACCTGTCTGAAAGGGCCAATTCTGGATGAACTGGGGTGGGGGAGGAGTGATTGAGGCTGGGGGCTGTATTTAGAGTCAGGAAGTCAGGCCCCAGTCCCAGCTCCTCCTGCCCTTTCTTGGCGATCCTGGGTGAGTCCCCCCTTCCCCAGGTCTCAGGTCTCCATCTATTTATACGGGGGCAGCTGACCCTGAGGCCTGACCTTCTACAGACTCTACCCTGGGCCTCCCCCACAGGGAGAACTGGGGGATGATTAACGGGATGATGGATGGAGGAAGCCTTGAGGAGCCAGAGCACCAGACAAGTATTAGGGGAAATTAGTAGTCACCCTCTATTTAGCACGTGATCTGGCAGCCTCACGATTTATTACAGGCATTATTATTAATGACATTAATAATGATGCTGACAACACCATCCGCTGCTCATACTGGGCTTTGTTTTCATTGGAAACACAATCCTTCTATGCTGTGCACCCTTCTTTGTGAGCGCAGGATTTTACACCCTAATATAAAAATGGGTAAACAGAGGCAGAGAGCTGCCGGGTAACTGATCAGCCAATGTCAGGTGAGTAAGTCAGTGAGGGACCCAGCTCTACCAGGGCTGTTAGTCCCAGACTGCACTGTCCACTCTCACCCCGTCTTGTGTCTTGTGTGATTCTAGGCCTGTGGCCCTTTCTTGCGTGTCCCTACCAGCCTTTAGACCTAAACTAATGAGGCCTGGACTGGCAGCTGACAGGCTTGGGTTGAAGACACCTTTTCCACCTGCTGGCTCTGTGGCTTTGGGCAAGACATGTGCCCCTCGTAAGCCTCAGTTTCCCCACCTGCCACATTGGGATGCTTAATCTCCCAGGGTTGTGTGAGGGCTATGGACTTTGGTAGAGGTACTAACTCTGGGCCTGAACAATGTCTAGACTCCTGAGCTGTACCCATCGTCTCTCCTGCAGGCCAGAATTCAGCAGGAAGGGGTAGAGGATTGTTTTTTCATTGGTCTGGACTGGAAAGTCACATGTAGCCTCCAGTGCCAGTTTTCCAAAAGTGCTTTGTGTGCGTGAGCAAGAGAGAGAGAGAGAGAGAGAGAGAGAGAGAGAGAGAGAGAGAGAGAGAGAGAGAGAGAGAGTGTGTACTGTCTGTCCCAGACCAGTGGTAAACATTCTACCTGGAGGTCCCCAGGTGAGCTAGCACCATGACATTGCCCATGCGGAGGGCTTTGGTCTGCTCTCCCACTTCCTGCCACAAGCTGAGTGATGAGTAAGGCAAAGACCGACCTCCTCCATGGCCTCTCTGGTTCCTGCTTGCATGTTGAGCTGCTTCTAGCCCTGTGGCTCCAGGAAGCAGAGAAGCTGTGTTCCCACAGTAAGTATCTGAGCAGGCTCAAATGCTGGCTGCCAACCTGAGCAAGTGAGCGTCAGGCCTCTACTTCCCATTACATTTCTTCCTTCTCCACCTGTACACTGAACTTTGCTGGCTAGTGCACCTGTCCCTTGCTTGGGCCCCCAAATGCACCCAGCAACCTCTTCTCAATTGTGGTTCCTCTCTCCCTTAGCATTAGTCACTGGCTTGGGAGGGCCTGATGGCCCTACTTGTGGTTCTTTTACCTGCTGAGCTCTCTGCCAGGATTGCCTTTCCCCTTTCCCCAAATCTCATCTGGTAACACCTTATTCTTTATATCTCATCACAAATATCACTCTGGAAAACACTCCAAGACACCCCTCCTGGGACTGAATCATTGCATGCTCCCCACTACATGTTTTTATAGAACATAAGAGGGTGAGAACCTGTATTCTTCAGAGTTCTTATCCGATTTTGTACATAGCTGTCGATCCATTTAGGGATCTTTTCTTTAGTGTCCACCTCCCTGTGGAGCATCAGCAGTGAGCGTTCAGAGTCACTGTCCATTGTCCCAGCCCCTAGCACAGTGCCCAGCACAGAGACTCCTAAGGTCAACCTGTGAATGAGTCACTGAACAAATGGGGGTAAGTTCCTGCCCCTGCTTTTCGACTTGGGAGTTGTCAAATAATGAGGTGATGTCACTTGGTCCAATTCCTACTTACTAGATCCATAAAATCACACAAAGGGCCCCCGGGTTCCAGCCCTAGCTGGGGACAGCATGCCTACTCACACATGTCCATCTTTACCCGAGCCCGAAGACAGGCACTTTACCCCTTTACAAGGAAAGCCAGTGGGGGTGGGGGGGCTGATGCTGTGTCAGCAGCAGTCTGTGAGGCCCAGATGGCTCTATAGCTTCTTGTGTTTTTTGTGCTGGGCTCACTAGCTGGCAAGACCCATGTGGCAGCATTCTGGCTGGCTGGTCCCTAGCTGACTAAGAGTCCACATGCTTAAGTATTCCCTTTAGTCTCCACGTTCACATAGCAAAGGATGTTTGCATTCACTCTCTCCTCCATGCCTTTCTCCTAATCTCTATGTTTCTATCTCTCAGGGGTGGTTCAGGTCACACCTCCTCCAGGAAGTCCACAGGGCCTGCTTTCTCTTGCAACCTGAGCAGTCTGGGACTTTCCATGTGCCTTTTGAGAATGTGAGAAGCAGAAATAAATGTAGAGCCCATTGTGTCTAATCCATCATTGCATACATGATTTTACAGAGGGCCAGAGAGGGGCGTAAACTGCTGAAGGAACATAATTGATTTTGACCATGAGGCAATTTTAAAAATTTTGTGGTTTTATAGTTTTATTTTATTTTTATTTGTTGGTTTTCTTTTTTACCATCTCTGAGGTTGAGGGGAAATGAACAACCTCAGGAAATGTGGTAATAGTCACCAAAAATTGTTTTTAAAAGAATATATCCTTTTGAGCCTAAGGAAGCAATTTGAAATGGGTGCAAGGATTTATGTACAAGGGTGTCCATCATAACCTTGTTTATGAAGGCGAAAGACTGGGAATAGCTTAAAGGTCCAACACAGAGATTGGTTAAATAAATTATGGCACATTCATGTGATGGAATACCATACAGCCATTAAAAATGATAGCCTAATAAAAGAATATTTAATGATATGGGGAAATGTTCACAAGATATTAAGGAAAAAAACAGGTTGCAAAATAGTATGCTCCATATGCCTCTGACTTTGCTAAAACATTATTAAAAAAGCAAGTCCAGGGATCCTGAGGTTATTTATGTTATTGTCTTACAGCCTAGTAGATACCAGGCTCATTAATTCCTATTTCAGCGTGGTTCAGTGGAAGGCATGAGAATTTAATGTCTGAGGGCTTGATTCTGAGTCTAGTCTGTGCCAGTTTTTAACAGGGTGACCTTGAAGCTCTAGGCCTCGCTTTCCCTCATCTGCAAAGTGGGGAAGATTTTAAAGATTGTGCATGTGTGAAAGGCCTCGGTAAACTATATAGAGTTATACAGATTGAGAATAATGGGTATATTATTACCTAATTAAGCCCAGGACTCTAGGAGGGCCGCACAGGCAACATTCCTTCCTGCCCATCTGCCGTCAGCACACGGCTGCACAGGGATGTGGGCGCACCTGCCCACCAAAACCTCAGTCCTGCCTCTCCACCCTTCCTGGACATTTCTGCCTGCCCTGGGGCTGAGCAGGGTCTCACCTACAGGGAGAGAATGCTAGGGGTTATCAGGGGCCCCACCTCCTCAGCCCTTGCAGGACCCAGGGAGCAGACACTGTTTGGTGAGGAGGGCACACCAGGAGAGGCTCTGAGGCGGGGGCCTAGCCAGGAGGAGTCCTTGCACCTAGCACCACTTTAGAGTCCTTTTCTGACTCCTTGGGCTGTGTGAAATGGGAATGTTGCTAGGCTTTAGGGGCACTGCCTGCCTCCTGTGGGAGCCTCTGGCCAGGTCCAAGCTGGGCCTACCCTGTTATTTGCCCCTGCAGTGTGGGATGGGCCAGTCACACCTCTGCTCTGAATTTTGCTTCAAGAGATGAAATCCTCCTGCCCAAGAGGGGACATAACCTGCCCATATCGGCCTGTTTAGGACCTGGTTCCTCTCACTGGGCGACCCTTTTGGGCTCTCAGCAGAAGAGAGATTTTCAGGCAACTCAGTGAGAAACTCAGGGCTATGGGGGCCTACTCAGAGGGCAGGACTTGCGCACTTAGATTTCTTCTACACACTGTTTAGATGCTTCTGCTCTGTGCTGGCTTCAGATTAGAGACTAGAGTACACGTGACAGGAAGTAATGAGTGAGGCCCAGAGCGGTGAAAGGTGCTGTGGGAGATGCCGTTTGGCCCCGCACAGGGCCCTGTGCTCAGACTTGGGTCTGGTCCCCAGCTGTGTCCTGTGAGCAGTGCTGACAACTCCAGAGACTTCCTTGGGTCAGTCAGAGCTAGTCGGCTGACAGGGCCAGGAAGTGCCGCCGCTCCCCACTCTTCTTTCCAGTGACTGCCCACCCAGTGGGACAGAAGCCCGGGCCCCTGCCTCAGGCAGGACCACCTGCAGTTGGGTGGCATGCTGCCCGTGCCTCCAACAGGCTAGGCCGGACCTCCCTCGAGACCCCTCCAGCCCCTTCCTCTTCAGCTCTCACTCTCTCACCCACCCCCCGAGGGTTTCCCAGAGAAGCACCTCTGTAATCTTGTGCCCCTGAATCCTTGCCTCTGGCTCTGCTTGGCAGGAAGCAGACAGGAGACAGATGGGGACCTGAGACCAGTTGGATCTTCATATATCTAAATATAACCTGTGTAAACACTACCCGTGGAGGCTCTACGCTTAAATAGAACAGGCACCAAGCATGTTGTTTTTGGAGAGAGAAAATAACTAGAACGTAGCAGAAAGCTTAGGAAAGACTGCAGCGAAAGACGAACCTAGAAATTCTGGTGAGATAAGCCTGACCAGAGCTGACATCTAGCCACAGCAGATGCCTGCAGCCAGGAAGACCGGCTCGGAAGGGTCTGCATTCAGAGAGAACACCAACCGATCTCTGACCAGTGGGTGCAGTTGGCACCTGCTGGTCCCTCAGCACACCACACACCCTCCCTTTTTTCTCCTGCCACCCTCTGACCTCCTGGGGCATGAGTGGACACTCTCCAGCATGAAATCATTGCTATTTGTCGGTATCCCAGAGAAATCTGTTCTCAAGCCTGGCCCCTGGTCTCTTCTTGATGCTCTACGTTACCCTATAGTTTTCTGGAAAATTCTGTTTCACTTGTCTAGAATTGGATCTGTTGCTTACAACCACAAACTCTAAAGGCATAACGCTATTCCCATTTAACAGATAAGGAAACTGAGCCTCCAAAGAGTTTTGGCCTGCCTGAGGCCAGACTGTGCAGGCAGGAAGGGGCCTGCATGGGTTGGGTTGTGAAGGTTGGCTATGCTGAAAGCTCTTAGCTCCGAAGCACAGTGTAGCTAGCCTCACCCGGATCTCCAGGGGAGCCTGGGTTATCTGTCACTCCCTCAGCACGAGTTTGGGGTTCATGATACTTTTGTCCTTGGCTTTGAGTATTCATCCAATTGTGGTCTGGCAGCTGGAGAACAGTTATGAGATGTGAAATATGCTGCCCTGAGCCAGGCAGGTGACTTGGGTTCAGACAGAATGAACACAGTTTGCAGTGGATGGGGTGGGACTGGAAGGACAGCTGTGAGGCAGAGGCAGAAGCATGCAGGAGTGGGCTGGAGGCTGTGCATGGGTCCAAGCCAGTGGGAGAGGGAAGAAAGGCCAGGCAGGTACAAAGGGCAGAAATGCTCCTCTTGGCCCTGCCTTGCCCTCCTCCTGGTGACACCCCCAACCTCACACAGTCTCCCAGTCTCCCAGTCTGCCCCCAACACCCTCATCAATCACTGGGTAAAAAAATCCCTGACTTTCTTGCATAAGCAATAAGCTCTTTGTGGGGAATTACCTAAATTATAATCCAGTTACACAATAATTACATTGGGATGGCTCCGTAACTACAGCATTAATTAACTTTGATGGTTCCCATAAATTATGCAGGAGATTGATAGTGGGGAGAGAGTGGGTACAGGCCAGTGGGTGGGAAGGTGGTGCTGAGAAGCCCTGGAGGCAGGGACCCCTGAGACACGATGGGAGAAGGAAGAAATGCCCCCAGCCCATCTACACCTGTCCCCTAAATATAGTCTCTGGGCTGGATGCCATCTTCAAGGTCAGCTACCCCAAACTTGCCCCCTCTACTCTGTACCTGAATCTTCACAGTGGGATTGAATCGCTCTAGTGTCCAGAAGCCACCACCTCTGAAGGCAGCACCCCAGACTAGGAACAAGAGTGGATGTGGGGACTTGGGTCAAAGAGTTTGACCTCCCTGACTTCAGCCCAGCCATCTGGGAAGGGACAAGGTCAGTGTGGCGTATGTGATGCTCTGAGATGCACATGTGATGGGGAACACAGCTCCTCACCCAGTGCCACCAGCAGGAACATCACGTGTGTCTCCAGCATGAGCCCACCCTTCATTTCACATTTCCTAACAGCCACATTAAACTAGTAAAAAGAAACAAGTGAAATTAATTTTAATAATATTTGTATTCACCTAATATGTCCGAAATATTATTGTGAAATTGAATCAACATAAAGTATTAGTTTCCATACTGTTTAAATATTAAATCTTCAAATTCTGGGGTGTGATTTACATTTACAAAGCTTGGTCAGGCGCCCAGTGCCACTCAGGGCTAGCGGCTGCGGCGCCCTGTCGACACTCGACACCCTTTTGTCACAGCGGGATCCCACAAGCCTGCCCTTCCACTGTCTTCCCTCTTCTCTGCCCTAATCTCTGCACTGGGGGCAGGGGTGTCACTCAGGTCTCCCCCGGGCCAAGCGAAACGCCCCTGGGAACTCAGTCTTATTGGTTGAGCACATCCAAACCATCAAGTCCTGTCTTCCAACTTTCAGAACAATCTGAATTGGACCATCAGTTTAGGTGGCCCCGAGGCAGAGACTGCGATAAGGGCTTGGGGGCAGGTAGTTGGCTTGGGAGGGGATCCCAGGAGGCATCACCAAGTTTCTGGAGAAGACGAGGAAGTAAGAGTGTTACTGAGATGGAGACTGTAAGCAATCCCTGGGGGGCCCGTGCGGTGAGACTCCCCAGAAACAAGAGGGATGTCTCCCGGGCTTGTCCCCGGGAAGGTGGAGGGCTGACATTTACCTGCTGGCTCTCTCCCTACTGGTGGAGGCTGGCTCTGCAGCTGGTCCGGAGGAGGAGTTAATTCCCCTGCATTTGGGCTAAGCTCCCATGGCTCAGAGGGGTCCCCTGGTGCTGGGGTGAGGAGGTTGAGATTAATGAGGAAGGGGCAGTATCTCGAGATCCATTGAACTATAGCAGTGTAATTTGTGTGCTTCTCTCTATGTGCCACACTTCAGAAGAAATTAAATAGAAAAGCCCCATTAGCTCAGGCTTCTTTCCCTTCTGTGTCGGCACCACTAGTTTTTTTATCTCCTCTTTCCCCACCCAGGGCAGCCTCCTGAGCTTCCTCATCTCAAGCCCATCCTGCCCTCCACGTTTCCCCCGAGACCGGATATTTCCTGCCCTTAACTACGGAGAACTTTCTAGCTCTGCTCCAGCTATTTTGTCTGCCTCCCCACACTGAGGTCCATCATCAGGAGCAACACACTAGGAGCCCCCTTGGACAGGACCCAGGCTCTGTGATGGTTCTATGATCACAATTTGTGACATTAACCTTGATGATCAACACAATTTTTTCCAAATGCAGTGCTGTCACCAAGATGAGTTCCCAGAGCCACTCGGACAAAGTAGAAGTGTGTCCTTCTCATTCCCATTGTTTTACAAAAGGCAGATGAGGCCAGAGAGGGAGAGGCCTTGGTGCTGGCAGAAATGGGACCAGAGCCTGTTCTACCTTTTCCAGGGCAAGGGCTTTCGGTGGGGATGGTGGCAGGGTTGTGGGCTGTATTGCTGATCCCTAGGATTTGCATAGGGGCAGGAAATACCCAAGCACCCACATCCTGGGCTCATTTGCTTGAGGAACTACACCTGCAGACAACATCAACTAGACAGAGCAGATACACTGGCAGACAGGAGAGCTGGGGAAAGGGCATTGACGCAGCCCTGGAGCAAACCAGATGCCTGGCTCATTCATTCTGGCCTCCGAACTGTGGAAAGTTCCCAAGCTGCAGGTAGACATCATCTCATTTCACATCAAACTGCCACTACCTCCTTTTTCCTGACCCCACAGCAAAGGGAATCTTCTGGGTCTCACTGGTCCAAGGCTGGAAAGAAATCAGAAGTGGAAATGAAATTAGACAGCACACACATTAGCCTTGGGATTAAAGTGGGACCTTCTTCTTAGCCTGTCATTGTTGCTTGCTAAAATTTGTGACCCTGCAGCAGTGCTGTGCTGCTAAATATTTAAAAACCATCTGGCGGGGGCCAGGGGGAGATGTGGGCAAAAGACTGAAGGGGCCAGAAATCCAGTTTTGTAGTGTTTGACGTTTACCATCTCCCTTCTCCAGCTACCACCCTAAGGTCGACTGAATCTCAAAGTTTCTGAAAAGTTAACAATCGGCTCTCTGGCCAGCTATGAGCTGGGTCCAGCAGGAAGTTATGGTGAGGGGGACTGGGCTATTGACATTCCACAAGCTAATAGATTTGGGGTCTTGTCCAAGAGAGCTCTGTGAAGATGTGGCAGTTGCAAAACTGTCTTCTCAACTGGTGGTTCCGTTGACTTCCAGGGCATTTTGGCTAATTTTGTCTAAAGTTTGGAGGAGTTGCTATTGGGGTTGAACTAAGAGCAAAGAATATTCTTTAAAAAAGAAAAGTGATAAAGAATTCAGAGAGCCAAAGAAACCTTAGGGGTAATCATATTAAAAGCCCTACTTTTCAGTGCTCTCATAAAGCCTCTCAGACCGCTGGGCATACTGGCCTCTCTATCCTGCTAGAGGATCAACCCCTTCGCATGTAGCCCCTGTAACTTTTTTAATTCTCTCCCCACCAAGAACCCTGTGCAGAGGGGCACTCAGCGTATATGCAGGGTGTGGGTTGGGAGGCCCTACAGCTTGGCATGGTACAGACCTGTATCTGTTCATCAGAGTTAGTTTATTCCACTTACTATATGTCAACCAGTACTAAGTGAGTCCGTGGACTAACTCAATCTTCATGTGGACTCCAGGCACAAGGGCAGCAATACTTTTTCCCCCCATTTTGTCAGATGGGGAAACTGACGCTCAAGCTTGGGAAAGAATCTAGTGTAAGGGGGTAGGCTGCAGTGCCAGAAGGCTTCATTTATAGTCTGGTTCTACGGCTTTGGGCAATTAACCTCTTTGTGCCTCAGTTTCCCCATGAGTCAAATAGGACTACTAATAATTTCTTTCCTGTTCCCAGAGGAAGTCCTGCCTCTCCCAAGGTTTCTGGGAGGATCAAAGGGGATAATGGATGTGGACGCTCTCTGTAAATCACAGGGTGTTGTACAAATGTCAGGCATTAATACGTGTTGACTTGAATGCCCTCTCTCACAGCCCCTCTGCTCTTCAGAAGACATGGTTCTTCCAAAAACCAATCCCCTGGGATCAAAACTGGCATTTCCTAATCCCCTCCAAGCACAGAGGCAATTTGATGTCCACAAAAGACTTCTTAGGAGAATTCGATGACCTGATTAAAAAGAAAGTTGTGGGGGCAGGTGTCTATCTCATAAAAAACATTGCCAAGGCCCCATCTTCAGTAAGGCTGTCCAAGAGGGAATTTCTTTCCTAAGAAAAACATGTTAGGGTTGCTAAACAATAGAAAGACTGAAAAATGCAGATGAACATAAACATGAAAGTCAAAATATCCTTTACTCCCACTACCTAGAGAGAATTGTTCTGAGGGAAGATTGTTCTGGACTATTACGATGCTGGATAGAAAGTCCCAGATCATGTTCCTCTCCACGTACTCCCACCCCCAATCCTGTCCTACCCAGAGTTCCTGACTGAAAAAGCACAGTCTGAGGAACAGTGGTCAGGTAGGCCTTCACATGCTGCTCCATTTATAACTCTATTAATAAATACGGGACTCTGTAAGGGTCCAGATAGAGAACCCAGGCCTGGAAGCCTTTAAGGAGCTTTCTGTCCCTTCCCCCTGACCCTCAAATCTGAGATGGCTGCCTCTTCAGGGCAGGGCCAGCCACCTTCCACAGTTGCAGCAGTGTGGCTGAGGCAGGACAGAATACTCACAGATATCTGTGGCTTTCCAGTATAGTGACCTTGTCCTCTAGTGAAGGTAGCCCCCAAACATCCTGGGTTGGGACCAGTCACAGTATAAACTCCCCTTCCATTATGGTTGTAAGAGAAAAGGGGGTGGGAAGAGAGAACAGAGATGGGAAAAAGTGTTCCCTTGCCAGAAATAACCATGATTAACATTTTGAGAGATAGCCACCCAAGTCTACTTCAATTGTTGACCTGACAAAAATACATTTCTATATAATTTTGTCTCTTACATCTTAGTTTATTTTATTTGAAGACATAATCCATGCACATGATAAATAATTCAAGCAATACTAAAGAGGATTGATGGAAAATAAATTTCCCTCCCATCCCTTTCCCCATCTCCCCCTTTCACCTTAAGAGGAGTCCATAGTTACCCTTTCTTGATTCTTTCTGAAGATGGTCGAAAGATGTGAACATGTGGACACATCATTCTTCATAGCTCTTGGTATGAAAGGGGGTGTGTACACCAGAATCCATTTGACCAAGCCTTTATTGTTGGCACCAGGCATTTATTAATAACTCTTGATCAGCACTTAGATAAACATCCTTGAGGCATTTCCTTGATAAATACGAGAAACAGAATTACTGAGTTAAAAAGTGCTCATATTTTGAAGATGTTCAAATCTTCCTCTTTAATTGCTCTCCAGAAGGATGTGCCAGTTTTCACTCGGACACATAATGTACCATCACTCAAACCGGTGTTGGCTTTAGAGAATCTTTGGCAATTTTCTAGGTGATACATTGTACTTTATTATTATTTGAATTTGTGTTTCTTGGTTTATTAGTGAAGTTGATGATTTTGAAAGTTTCCTTCTAGTTTTTTAACCATAATAATTAACCATGAATCTGCACGTACCTAATCTGTTTTTTTCCCCAGTGATTCGAGAGGGATCTGGAAATCCTCTGCACTGCACTGCAAATCCTCTGCCCTAGAATGTGGATCCTTTCTTCTCAGCTCTGGGCCTGGAACATCCTCCTCCTAACATCGACTCCTGCTCATACTCTCTCCATCCTGTCATAAAATGTAAAGCCATCACATATTGGGTGCCTGCTAAAATGAGGCACTGTACCCGAGCTCTCGTGCTGGCAGCAAGCCTGCAGGACAGTTGTGTGTGTCCCCATTCATAGCCGAGGAGGTGCAGGAACTTGTTCGGGGTCACTCAAAATGGGGATTTTCACCCTTGTCTGTCGCCTCTGAGGCCCCTGCTCCATGAAGGCTAAGTCACTGAGGGGGTGGCTGATTCATGATATGTGGGAGAGTTGGTGTTTATTGGGGTTTTCTAGGAGTTGGGGGGCTGTTCTGGGCTTTCTGGCTCCCCTAAAGTGCCCTGGGATCTTCAGTGCTCCCCCTCCCCACCCAGGAACTCCAAGTGTGGCCCAAGGAGGGTGGAAGAGTCAGAGGGCAGAGGAAAGGGAATGCAGGTGGCACCGGAGGAGGGATCAGCCCCTCCCTGGCTGCACAGTCGGCAGAGCCTGCTCCCAGGATGCTGCTGCCTGGCTGGGTTCACTCCATTAGCACAAGGTTAATTACCGCCAATGGGACAGGTCTGCTTTGGCAGGTGGGCAAGGCTCTCTGGGCGTCTTTAGGCCTCACTAGCTCCTGACCAAGCTCATTTGTTATGGTGAGACAGGTCCATTGGGACCATTTTTCAAAGGCAGACACATCCCTCCCTATGGGGCTTCACCCGCACGTCAACTTCAGGGCTAGCACTGATGTTCTGGTCAGACTCTGGCTCCCTGACCCCAAATCCAGATGGGGGGCTTCTTTGCAAAGAGATGGCCAGGTCAAAGGGGTCATAGGCACAGGTTGATTGGCAAACCCGAGCCCTACCTTTGCCCCACATGGTAGGTCTAGTTTGAGACCTACCTCCACACCTGGGAGCAGGCAGCTGTGGGGAGACCAGAGTCACTCAGTCCCGCCTCTCCTGCCACAGCTTGGGCTCCCATTCTGCACAGGTTTGACCAGCTTCCCGCAGGTTCAAGTTGACAGAGATACACCTATTCCAGGTGTGAATAATGCCCGCTCACTGTGGCATGGACTCCTGCATGTGCAACTGGGAAATGTGTGTGTGTGTGTGTGTGTGTGTGTGTGTGTGTGTGTTTAGGGGACAGTTAGCACCCATGTGGTAACCCTTGACTGGTGGAGCTGGAAACTGATAGGTTAAATACTCCCTGTTTCTTGTGCTCCAGAATAGCTCTGAATCATTTCATAAGGTTTCTCAGATGGAGCCCCAGTTGCCAGCAGCCGTTACCATCTAATAACACACCATGGGGTTACCTCCTCCTTCCCTGTTTTGCTCACCATTTTGCACCTGCTCCTTGGGATCCCCTCCCCCTTCCTCAACTACCTCCAAGTAGGTTGTTTCCCAGAGTCCAGTTGCAGGGACGTCAGACTGATGCCGGAGTGGCCTTCGAAGGCAGCCACTCAGGAAGGCACTGCAGCTGGGGCACTCGTGAGTCAGACAGCACAGGGGCTCATGGCTGGCGGTGGTGGCCTGACTCTCGGGACCACTGCACATGTGAAGACACACAGAGAAATTGAATGACAAGGTGGCTCAAATTTCTCCTGCACCCACAAACATATCACCTCCAACTCAGACTTATGGTCATATATGGAATTCCCTGAGATCAACTGATCCTAGAAAAATTCGGATCAGTGGGTCAACACAGCGACCTCTGGAGGCATTTCTGCCCTACTCACCAACTCTGTTCTAGTTGCAGCTCCCCCAGGCCAGGCTCTTTCCATCCAGCACAAACCTCGCTCTTGCCAGCCCAGACTCGCACAGCACCGCAAGTGCAGGGAACGCGCAGACCTTCCTTCTCTTTGACCACCTGTTGCTCCATCCAGTCACTCATTGCAGTGTTCAGCGGATGCTCATCAAGGCTCCAGACCCTGTGCGGAAGCTCGGAAAGTGGCAGTGGAAGGAAAGGCTTGGCCCTGCCCTTATGGAGGTCATAGTCTTTGGGGCGAGGTAGACATTCATCAAATGATCACATAAATAAATTACCGGAAGTCTTCACTTAAGGTCCTTGACAGGTTCTTAGAAACTGCAACCTTAAACCAAACAATGTATGATGGTAGCAGCACTTCGAATAATGTCATTTTTTTCAGCATTGGCTGTGATTTGTTTTTTTCCTCATCAATGTTACAAAGAAATTAAGTTGAACAAAAGGATGTTATTTGAGGACCTGCTGTATAAACTTGGGCCTGGGATTAGTGCTAGGAAGGAGATGCTCTAAGGGCAGATAGTATGCAGAATTTCTGTAGTCTGAGAGATCAGAGAGGGCTTCCCAGAGGAGATGATGCTTCAGTCGCCTGTTGAGTTACCCAGGAAACTGGTGGGGGAAGGGAGTGAGAAGCCCCAATTTCAGGCAACTGCACTGCTGAGGCTGCTCTGCCTCAAAGCTTCTTCTCACTATTACTAGATCTGCATTTATTTCCCCCCTAGCCCCCACCTCCAGGAAAAAGGGGCTCAGAGACGCTAACACATGGGGCCATGATGACTGGCAGTGAAGGAAAGTCAGCAACAGCTACTGCTAGAGAGGGAAGAGCTCTTTAATGGCAAAGGTAATGGAAATGGAGATCCAGGGACATAAAGCTGGGCCAGTGCTGCACGCTCCCAGAAAGAGGGCTCTGCAGGGACTCCGAGTCGCCCACAAGGACAATTTCTATGTGGGGGAGGTTTTTCCAGATGTGAGTACCACCTCTACTGTTTTTTCTCTTTCTCTCTCCCTGTCCCCACCTCCCCCCACTCCTGTTCTGGGTCTGGTTGCTTAACTAGTGTCAGTCATCTCCTTGTGGGGAGTGAAGGCCATCTTTTGGAACACCCCTGGAGACCTTGGGCTGCACCCACCAGCAGGAGAAGCAGGAGCTTCAATCTGCTCCTGAGTCTACTGGTCCCAAAACTGTGGCTGTCTCCGGATCGAGGCTACACCTTCTCTCTCCCTGCCGCACGGGGAGGGAATGGTCAGCACATATGGAAGGAAGGGGCCAGGCCATCCACTCGCCTTGTCTCTGCCACCATGATTCTGTGCGACTGCTTCACTTCTTTTTTTTTTTTTTTTAAAGATTTATTTATGCAAGCTGGGGTACAGGCCAGAGGCATGGGGAGGTGAGAGGGCTCACCAAAGACAGAGTGGGGAGCAGAACAGGCAGATCAGAAATACACTGCTGAAGGGAGCAGTGGGTGAGGCAGGAGAGGTCTGCCGCACCATGTGGAATTCTCCCCGGCTGGGCGTCGAACCCGTATCGTGTGCTGCTGACAGCTCCACAGCGCAGTGCTCAACTGCTGCGCCACCGGGGAGGCCCCTGCTTCACTTCTTGTTTCGTGCCCCTGAGGAGGGAAAGCTTGTCCTGTTCTGCATCTCCTTGAACTGGAAATACAGAGAGGAGGTGAGCTGGGCAGTGAGTGCAGGAGGTGGGGAGTCCTCGAGGCCGCCCCGCCCTGCAGGCTGACCTTCCACAGGCCCGTGAGGCCGCTGTCCTGCATCCCCAGCCAGGAGTCTGACTTGGGGGAGGGCAGCCTTGCCCCTTCCCCAGCAGCCCTGAGCTGAGCGCCTGCCACAGTCATACCGCATGTCCTTGGGCAACCTCACTCACTTCTCAGAACCCAGCTGGTCCCCTCCGCTGCCTGGGAAGAGTCAGGAAGAGAAGGAGAAGGTCTTTGTGGTCTCTCTCCATCCAGAGGAAAACGTAAAGCCACAAAGGGAGTGGGTGGATTCCTCTCTCCTCCACAAGAAGTCAGGGTCTTCTGCCCCCATCCCTGTCCACACCCACCCACTGGGTTTTGGCCGTCCTCTCCCAGGGGTGGACCAGAAAAGAGGACAGGGGACATCTGGCCTTTGGCCACACTGATGTTTATTGGAAGCCCTGCCACTCTTTCTTGGAGGCCATGTCTC
>PVIJ01011942.1:0-52229 GCA_004024925.1 Scalopus aquaticus
GTCAACAAAATAAAATATTTAAGAATTCATATACAAAATAAATGCAGAGACACAAGGACTTTTCCCAATTCATTATTTCTTAGACTATGCAGGAATTTCACCTTTTTGGTTTGCTTTCTCTATAAGAACTAAAAAACAGGGCAGAATTTGTTGTGTGTACTTCAGTTGAAAGATAGGAAACTGATATCTCATTTGTAAAATAAAACTAGTAATATCTGTGATTCTTTTTTGAAAATATGTATATGTGTGTGTGTGTGTGTGTGTGTATATACAATGGAATACTAGTCAGCATTCAAAAAAAATAAACATATGCAATTCGCAGCAACATGGATGGAGCTCAGTGAAATAAGCCAGAAAGAAAGAGAAAAATATCGAATGGTTTCACTTATAACAGGAATGTAAGTGAACCAAATAATAAAGAGACATTCAGCAAGGGAGGGGGAGGATAAGAGCTCAAAAGGGGAAGAAAAGAGCACAAGGGACTATGGTGATGGTTCACGGGTGAATCGGTGGTGGGTAACCTAGGGGGAAGACACAATAATATAAAAGATATTAATAAAAAATAAATAAAAAGGAAAAAAAAGAATGCTTGCTCTTGGGTCTCCCTGATGGCACAGGTGTCAAAATTTCAGCACTATCAAGGTATTGCGAGCCACTGTGGCATGAGCTCAATCCCCAGCCAGGCGCAGCAGACCTCTTCTGTCTCGCCAGCTGCTCCCCTCAGCAGTGTATTTCTGTAGATCCATCTGTTCTGCTCCCCACTCTGTCTCTGGTGAATCCCCTCACCTTCTGTACCTCTGGCCTAGGCCTCAGTGCTTATATGCAGAAAAAAGAAAATAAATATATTTTTTTAAAAAAACAAGTGTTTGCTCTTAGCTTTACTAGGGCCCAAACTTGTGTGGAGCATCCCATACCTCCACAAGACTTTACCCACCTTCAAGGTATGTGACTACACAACCTCTTTTTCCCCCCTCACCAAATTCTCTGGCTGGACCAACAGCCCTGCTAGTAGTACCCCTTACTCTAGATCACAAATCCCAGTTTCCTCTCTCCCCCTTCCTATGTTCAATATAGCATGAAACTCCTCTTTGTCAACCTGTTGAAGTCTGCACTGACCTCTGCTGTCGAAAGAATAATCAATGACACTCATTTCTTCAGGACCATCTCTCAGGCCTGTATCTCTCTGGCTTGCTGTTCCAAGAACTGTAGCCAGTTGGCTACATTGGTGAGTAGTGGCTAGAAGTGGTGGAGTTCTATCTGTCAGAGGATGGCCTTCTGCAATCGGTAGGTGGAGGTTAGAAGGAGCCTCGTTCTCTCAGCTGGTGATTGGGCTCTTGTGGCTACTGATTGGAGGCCAGGAGCAGCCTATCATTCACAAAACTTTCAGATGGAGTCTGGAGTGATCCCGGATGGTGGCAAAAGGCGAGAGTGCCAAGATCTTCTGGCTGGCAACTTAAAGCTGGGAACAGTCTCACTCTTACATTTTGGTTGGAGGCTGGGTTCCCACAGCTAATAGTTAGATGCTAGAGCTCCCCAGTTTTCATTCTTGCAGATGCTAGCTGGTGGCAAGCCTCCTGAAGCTGGTGGTTGGCAACTGGTGTGGCCAGGCTAGTAGTGAGGCTTCAGGGGTGGTTTACACCTGAGTGTAGGGCCATGCTTATGGATATTGCTCCCAGTGTATACTGGAGACCTCTGTCTTACCTTAGGGAGTTATTGGTTTTGATATATTACACTGGAGTTAACAGGATGAGGCAAGCCTGTGTCTATACTCAACCACTATCTTGGACTCATCCTTCCATTGTTTTGTTTCTTCCATTTCTTTCAGTACATATTATCAGTATTTAAAACCAAATCATGAAATTAAATGAGTTATCAAAAAAGGGAACAGGATAAAGAAATTAAGGAGAAAATATGCAGCAAAGGAGATGGCAAAGAAGGAGCCTCTGGATTGGGAAGAAATCAGGGAACAACATTATAGGATGCTGTGGAAGAAAGTTTCCAAAGTGGTGGGAACTGTGTAGTATGTCTACGGTGACAGCAATTCAAGCAAGATGATCATAGAAAACAGACTGAGCAGCAGTTCACTGATGATTGTGAGAATTGTTATTTCAGTCAGGGGAGGAGTGGGGCAAAAGGAGTAAATTAAAAGTTCAACAAGAGAATTGGAGCGAATTGAAGAGGAAATGGGAGATTAAAAACACAAGCAGAGTCAAAATTTCTAGAGATTTCTTCTAAAAGTGAGTAAAGACATGGAGTGGTAGCTAGAGGACTTGGGTAAAAGCATCCCAGGGGACAAAAATACACTCATGGTTCAGGAAAGAGGGCGTTTTTTTAATCAGAGTCCTCAGACATACATGAGACATACAGACATCATGAGATGTATATGGGGAGATGACCTGGATAAGGACAGGGCCTTTGTTTCTTTGGCAAAGATGAAGTACACAGCTACAGATGAGGTCATTTTTTAGATTTGTTGAGAAAATGAGACTGTTTTAGTATGATTGAATCTGTGCTCTCAGAGAAGAATGAAGAATGTCACATCCTGGGAAGTGAGGGCACTGGGTATGAGATATTTTCAGTGAAAGGGAAGTATGTGAAGTGGTCATCTTGGAGAGTGAAAAAGTATATTTTTGTGGGAAGGATAATTGGTTTCTTCTAGCTGATCACTCTTTTGATATCATCAAATTCAGTAATTTTTCTGTATTGTTGAGTTCACCATATAAATAACATTGTATCTGCACATAATAACAATTTTCTTTTTTCTATTTCATGTCTTATTACCTTAGTTAGAACTTTTGGAGGAAGATGATGGTGAGCATTTTGCATTCTTTCTCATTTGATAGTCCATTAAGCTTGTTTTTCTAGTTATGATACTATCTCTTGGTTGGAAATAGGCAATTTGATAAAAAGTTAATAACATAATTTATTTCCAATTTATTAACATGTTTCATTAGAAATGATTGCTTAATATTTATTATTTCTGTTTATTACAGGAAAGCATTTCTTTCCTGGTCATAAAGCTTCAATTTGTCTTTCAGACCTAAGTGACTTTTCTTTCTCTTTACTACTTCACAATTTAAATTTGTCTTTAATGAGATTTACCTTGTAATTTGATTAGGGGACCATCCTACTAAATGTTCCCAATGCCAGTTCTTATCATAGTGCTCATCACATTGCTCTATCTAGCTATCTCTCTATCATCTAGCTATGTATCTTTCTTCCTAGTCTGTAATCTAACTCAGAACTTGTTTTATTTGCCATCATATTATCAGCTTTTAACATGGTGATGCTTTTTAAATAAATCAATGTTGCAACCATCTCATTTGCATGCTGGTTCTTTTTATTATATATCCTCCAATTAAACTCATCTTAACTTGTGGGCAGGGAATATGCATTATTTTAAAAATTACCATTACTAGAGAAAATTAAATCTCATTTAATCATTACAATAATTATATAAAGATGAGTGCAACTAGTGTCCCTACTTTGTAGATGAAAACATGGAGACTTGGGTGAAGTTATTTAATTTTAGTATGACCTAAATTCACTGTATTTGCTCTTGAACACTGTCTTCTTTTGCATTATTTTATTTATACATATATGCCATTCTTTATTGTGGTGTTTTCTGAAATATTTTACATGATCACTTAGAGTAGGAAAATACTCACTGATAAGAATTAAATAAGATGGATACCTGTATTGTGGGAACTCTAGCTAATTGAGATAAAGTTAATAATATAATCATAGGCTGAATCAAAAGTCTGTATTGTATTTTGTTCTCATCTTCTCAAAAATACATTCTCTTTCTTATATTGAGTATTATTTACTCTGCATCTAAGTTTTGCTCTGCTCTAGTTGAAACAAATATATTTCTTGATTTTCTGATATCATTTCATTCTTAAGACAACCTTATGAGATAAATACTATTACTATCAAGTTTCTTTAGGTAAGGAAATTGATATATGCTGATTAGATAATTTGATAAATGCTATAAAACTGGAAAATGACAGTCTGAATTAAACTCAGAAAATCCAAGTTCTTCATCATATTTTACTATCTCTTTTGTTATGACTTGTCCCTATTATCACTGGAAAATTTCGTGTATTATACAGTTGTAGAAAATTTGGAATAGATTCAGTCCTAAATGATAATCATTATTTCTGTATGTCTCCCATATTTTCTCATTAGTCTAGAATTTTGTACAACCATGTGTAAAAGCCTGAAGTGACCAAAATTGATTACGCCAGTATTAATATATTCCTGCAACGACAACTCTGGTATGTTTCTCTCAAACCTGTTAGCATGCTGCTTTCTTCTTTTAGACACTATTAAGTCAGCACTTTGTGACAGTTTTCTCAAGTTGACCTGGCTCTTTTGATAAATGTGGCAGTTATTTTTATGTGTACACTAAGAGACAGAAAAAGATATTTCTCAACTTCAACTGGAAGAGAGTAAATGTTGTGTATCTTCTTTTTTTTCCCCCCAAAGGTATTAACCACCAATAAAGTATAAGACAGAAGAGTCACAGGTATGGTAGAGGTTTCATTAAATATGAATATGAAGGGGAGAAATCACTACATAAAGAAGAAAGCACTTGTCTTAAATTGTCTACAAAATCTCAGTCCAGACAAAATTTGAAGGTCCATCTGGAATATTTGGGTTCCTGTTCAATGTCTGTTAAGTGGCATCCTGGTGGTTTTGTCAGTAGAGTGTCTGAGTGAGTGATTTAACATTTCTACACCTATGGAAATTTGGCCAATATTTTTAGCCTTTCTAGGTATTGTTCTGATTATTTTTCTCCCCAGTCCTGAAGAAATTTATGTACACCAATTACCAAGGATATCTCTACATGCAAGAAAATGAAATTAGGTCATCATTTAACATCAAACACAAAACTTAATTCAAAATGGATTATTGATTCGTATATAAGTCCTCAAATCAAAGAAAACATAGGAAAAACTTATGAAGCAATGAGATCAGATTTTTTTATTAATCTCCAACAGCAAGAAAAACAAAAGCAAAATCAAACAAATAGGACTACAACAGACAAAAATGCTGCCATATAATGAAAGAAACTATTGTTTTAAAAAGACAACCTACAAATTTGGAGAAGATATTTGCACATCATATAGCCAACAAGAGACTAATTCCAAGATCTACAAATAACTCATAAAAATCAACAAAAGAAAACAAGCAATTTAATAAAAAAAAATGGGCAAAAGATCTCGACATTTCATCAAATATATACAGATAGTCAATAGTTACATGAAAAAATGCTTTTCATCAAGGAAACAAAAGTCAAAACCACAATGAAATTCAACTCACACTTGTGAGAATGGTCCATATCAAAAGGACCAGAAAAAAATGTTGATGAGGGTGTAGAAAAAAAGTAACCCTCATATACTGATGGTGGGAATGTAGACGGTCCAATCACTATTGTGAATTGTATGGAACTTTCTAAAAGATTAAAATTATAGCTATATGATCCAGCAATTTCACTCCTAGGCATCTACCCCAATAATACTAAAAACTAACTTGACATAATATTGCACTTCTATGTTTATTATGCTATTTACAATAGTCATATTTTGGAAACTATCTAAGTACCCAACAACAGATGAGTGGATTAAGGTATGTTATGTATACGGAATGGAAGGCTAGTAGTTATTAAAAAAAGATGAATTCTTCACATTTGCAACAACACGAGTAGAACTGAAGTGCGTTATGATAAGCAATATAAGTCCAAAGGAGAAAGGCAAATAGCAGGTGATTTCACTCGTATGCAAATTATAAGAAAAAAGAAAGGGACAGACAACACTAAACTAAAACAAACTCTCAAAGTCTAACTGTAGAGTTGAGACTACCAAAGGAGAATGTTGAGGGCTAAGTTATCAAATGGGGGGATAAGGCCCAAAGGGCATTGTAGAAGATTATTTCTGCTTTGGTGATGAGCATCTGAAGGGGTGTGAATGCATACCTCTAAGTCATATACAGTGTTGTTAACCAAAGTTACTTCAATTTTTAAAAATAAAATAAAAAGATACAAAAGAAAAAATTGATCTCTCATGCATTCAAGAATGTATTAATCAAAATTAAATTTAAAATTTATCAGAATAATATATTTCCTATAATGTGAGAAATACTTGTCTTAAGTAATCCAAACTTTAGGAATTTCAGGGCTTTAAAAAGTTTTTTTTTTCAATAAAATATCTTCAGCTATTTGAAAAGGTGGAATAGTGCCTTTGTGGAGAAAATGGATGAACTTAAGGTGATTATGCTAACTGAAATATTTCAGAAAGTAAAATATAATTTCACTTATCTGTCAAATATAAATAAAAAACATTCTGGGAAAGCACTGTAAAAATAATTCTTAGACTTAGTGAAAATATACCACTGGGAAATAAACATAGGGAAAGATGGGGATCAGATATTGGCATGGAAGATTTTGTGAGGGTTGAGTCTATGTACATATAAGGAGTAAAAATATAACTCCAAACCTATAAAGACACATAAGCAACTGAAAAATTAATTTTAAGTATTTTTTTTTGAAAATTTCTATTTAATTTATATTTTGAAGGTTATTTTGAAATAATATGTAGTTCTATAAGGCTGGTTCTTCAATTGATCTGTTTTATACTGGTTAAGTTAAAAATTAAAAAAAACACCAGGATGGACCTGGTATATAATGCTGGAGATATCATTTTTTTCTGATAACTTGGGAAAATGAAGATTTCAATTCTTGTGACATTAAAATATTTTGTAACACGAGTAAGTAAATTCAGTAGTCTGCAAACTACATGTGTTGTACAACTCGGGGTAGGGAATTTGATTGTTTTGAATTTTCATGAAATCTGGAGCTTGTGTCCTACTGGATACTAAAGAATTATGAAGGCAAATGATATTTGGCTGTTTCAGGCTGCTATGGCATGCCAGAGAAGAAGGATTGCAATAATAGTGTTTTCAGAGAACTAGAGTCGATAAGATAGAATGTAGTTTTTGCTTGGTTGTTTTAATGCCTATACATCCACACAAAAAGCTAATTTTTAAAGTGCGTAAATTGTCATTGGCTATCCTATATCAGTTCAACTTCTTTGCCTTGAATAAGTCATTTAGTTGACAAACTTGCAACTATACTTTGATTTATTTCCTGTACACTAATTTTGCCAATAACATAAGGTACATTTCTTCTGAAATTTTGTTATTCAAAAAATTTATCTTCTAAAGGGAAAATGGCTTTCAAAATTATATTTTCAAATGAAGACATAAAATAATATCAAAACACAGGAATCCGAAACTATCTTGAATCAAAAAAGAATGCTCAAGAACATTCTGGGTTGATTGTCCTAGCAGGAGTTCCCCATGCTTTAGTGGCAATGCAAATGAGAGCACCACTCAATCATTCCTGGAAAATCAATGGTCATGGTGGCAGTTGATTGAAAATGTTTCATGTTTGTGGAGATGCAAAAACAAACAAACAAACAACAAAAAACCCCACCTCAATGCATGAATGGCATCAAATACATATTTCAAAAGTTAGTAATTTTAATATAGAATAAAATACAACAGAAAGAGATAAGCCTTATCTTTAAGCTTATCAAAATTAGCATTAATTTCCAAGGCAGCAGTGGCAGAGCTGAAGCCCTAGTAAGGCCAGCAATACCTCTAGTTCAGAAAAGGAGCAGAGACTCATTTGGCTTGGAAGTTCTACCTAAAGCAACAGGGCCCCAACTATTGGGGAGAACAAAAAAACCCAAAAACAAATGACAACTTAAGTTCCCAGGTGAATACCACACCACAGGAAGAGAACAAATCTCAGAAACCCAATCACAAAAACATGGAACATCTGTTTTTCTTAACAGAGGCAGAATTCAAAATTTCTGTGGTAAAAAATTAAAATAAATGGAAGAAAATTCAGAAAAATGAATGGATGTGAAAATAAAATAAATGAACAGAGTGTAGAAATTAAGGCTCTAAATAAGAAAAATATGGAGTTCCAGGATGTAAAAAGTGAAATAGAGAAGATAAAAAATTCGAGAGTCAAGGAAGTAAAATAAACCAAACAAAATAATGAATCAGTATACTTGAAGATGTAAATGAACAAAGAAATTGAGTAAAATAAGAGAGAAACAAAATAAAATAAATGAGGAAACAGTCCCAAATTTTTCTGATTCCATGAAGAATGACAACATAAGAATAACAGGAAAATCAGAGGGAGAAGAGAGAAAGGAACAGAAAGTGGGAGAGAGACACTTGGGGGGGGTGGGGGGAAAGGGAGGATAAAGGCACAAAATGGAGTAGAAAAGAACACAAGGGACCACAGGTGAATTGGTGGTGGGTTACCCAAGGGGAATACAAAATGTAAAAGATTTAAATAACAATAAAAATATATATTATCAAAAATAAATGTAATCATATAATGTAAAAAAAAATAAATAAATAATAGAGGAAACTTCCCAAAACAGGAGAAAAGAACAAGTGTATAAATCTGGGAAGCTAAAAGGACTTCAAGATATCTTTAAAAATGAGATCTGCACCAAGATACATAGTAGTGAATCTGCCCATATTTCAAGCCAAAGAAAGAATGCCGGAGTGGGCAAGGAAGAAAAAACAGATAACCTCTAAAAGAATCTCAATAAGGATATTATTGAACTTTTCTTAAGAAAAACTATAGGCAATGAATTTATGTATTTCAAATACTTAAAGACGAAAGCTGTCAGCCAAGAGTACTCTATCCTGCAATATTGTCCTTCAGATATGAGGGGGAAATAAAAGCCTTCTCAGACAAAGAGAAACTGAAGGAGTTTGCCAATGAGAACCCTGCTCTACAAAAAATATTGGAAGGGGCTCTCTATCTAAAGAGAACAGACATAAGAACTAAAAAAGGAAGTACACTCACAAAAGTTAAAGACAAAATAACAGCAACAGACTTCCATATATCAACAATCATTCTAAATGTACATGGAGTGAACCCACCAATTAAAAAGCACATAATATTAAATAAATGATTTTTACAGTGTTTTGAAGACTCCAGTAAAGCCAACTATAGCATTTTTCTCTCTGTCACTTACCTAAAAGAGACTACTGGAAGAAAGTTTAAATTTTAGGGAGACTAAAATAGCTACCAGACTTCAAGGAGACAATTATAAAGTGACTTTATATGATATATTTTATGTGTTCAACAGACATTTAAAGAGCTGACTGAGAGTTTGGGATTGGGTTGATTTCTTCCATTACAGAAGAGTGAAGGCAGGTTATGAATAATAGGATTGTTTTCATTGGTTTTAGGTCACTAAATTTATGTTTCTGAAAATGGTAACTTAAATAGGGACTTTTACAAAATAACTGGTGAAGGCATTCTGAACAAGAGGTGTGATTTATTTAGCAAGCACTACATCAATTACCAAAAAAATGCATTGCCTTGTACACAGCTGGAACTAAAGCTAGAAAGGCAAAGCTGGGAAATAAACATCAATTGTTAGTACATCCAGGAAAATATCACCAGCCACCAGAATTTTTACCAAGACACCTTAGCTCCAAAAGTTTTCTATTTTCTTGGTGGAGTTAGAAGGAACATATAATCATAAATTTTCTTTTAAAAAAGGCTCAAAATTATTATCTATTAAAAATAAACTTGTAAGAAATATCTTTGAAATCTGGCTTTACTGTGCAGATATAAACAGGCATAGTTAAGGGAAAGTGTTTCCATAGGGAAGGAATCAAGGCCAAGCTTTATTTGTGAGTGTGTGTAATCTCTGTTTAGTCTACACAGTGGCGTCTCTAAGAGTGAGACACCACACTAATCTACACTTTTCAACCCAATTTATTCTTAACCCATTACACCTCTTCACATCAGGGCTTCTTTTCTAAAGTCCCAAGGGTATTAGAAAGACGTTCCCTTAGGCTGAATCTATGAACTTTGAGGGTTTCTTTTTTTAATATATATATTTGTTATTGTTATTTATATCTTTTACATTTTGTATTCCCCTTGGGTAACCCACCACCAGTTCACCCATGATCCATCTCCGTGGTCTCTTGTGTCCTTTTCTATTCACTTCGTGCCCTTATCCTCTTCCCCCCCTGATGAGTGTATCTCTCCTATTTGGGTTCCCTACAGTCCTGTTATAAGTGAAACCACTTGATAATTTTCTCTTTCTTTCTGGCTTATTTCTCTGAGTATGATCCCCTCTAATTCCATCCATGTCGCTGCAACTTGCATGTGTTTATCTTCTTTAAATGCTGAATAGTAGTCCATTGTGTATATGTACCACATCTTCTTGATCCAATCATCTATTTTTGGACATCTGGGTTACTTCCATACCTTTGCTATTGTAAACAGTGCTGCAATGAACATACAGGTGCGTGTATCCTTTTGGATTAGTGTTTTTTTGTCCCTTGAGTAGATTCCCAAAAGTGGTATTGCTGGGTCGTATGGAAGATCCATTTTTAGCAGTTTCAGGAATCGCCATACAGCTTTCCACAGTGGTTGGACCAGTTTGCATTCCCACCAGCAGTGTAGAAGAGTTCCTTTTTTCCACATCCTTTCCAGCATTTGTTGTTGCCTGTATTTTTAATGTGTGCTATCCTTACCGGTGTGAAGTGATATCTCATTGTGGTTTTGATTTGCATTTACTTGATTATAAGTGATGTTGAACTTTGAGGCTTTTAAGTGGAGTGGGTGAAAGAGCGGAACACTTAAGTGCAATTGAACACAATCTGTTGTCATTACTCTTTATTTTAGAGGATTTTTAAAGGAGTAAAGAAACTGCTATTATTCATATTTTAACATATATGTGATTCTGAATTCTCAAAATCTTGTGAAACCAAGTCAGATATAGTTTAACCAATATGCAGTTTAAGTAAGAACCTTGAATGCAGTCCAATGTTCCAAGTTTGACATATTGCATACCACAGTATATTTACTGACAAACCTTGAAGGAATTTTTTATACCTGATGTTAATTGGAAATGTTATTTTTGTTTTAAACCGCAAAAGATATTATGAAATAGCAGCGTGTAGGAATATTAGTACTAATATGGTAATATGATACTAATATTAGTATCAATATTCCTAAACATTGAAAGATTGAGTTGTATGCGACAAATAGCACAGAAATTGAAGTGGAGTTTGACATGTATTTCAAGGAGGGGGTAGAAAGGAGGTTTGGTGGCAGGCATCTCTTGAGAATACCACTCACTGAAATAAAAATCTTTCTCTAACTTTCCCATCTGCTAGATAATGGAATTCTTCCACAAATACCAGGTTTAATGAAACATACATCCTGAATATATTGATGGGAGAATAACAATCACCAACTTCTGTCCAGTTAAATTCTCACTCTAATAAACAAATTCCTGTGCAGATGTTCAGTATTACGATTTCTCATGGTGGTTAGTCCCTATTACCATATTTGAAATATTTTTTAAAATCTTGGGAAGATAATCTGGTTTCTAAATTGAGCAGATTAGTGGTAATTGTGTTAGCAATCTGGATGGTAAGTTCCCTTTAGTAAGTGGTTTCTCTGTGAATATTGGGAAATCATGAGACTTCATAACCCTTAAACTTTCTTTTAAAAAAATTCTTACGTAAATAGAAAAATTTGTGTTATGCATACTATTGTAAATCTGGGCTCCTAGAAGAACTGGAAGATTTGATAGACACCCTGAGAGTGAGAGGTGGATAGTATCAGTCAATTTTTACTGTAGTAATGCTCCATAACAAACCACACCAAAATACAATTAAAAAAGTGTTTCTAGTTCATGAGTTTATTTGTCTTCTTCTATGGGTTTAGCTGGGTTGGCTTCAGGCCATGGATTCAATTTGTATCTTTTCCAGTTGCCTCATTTTTCTAGGACAAGTGGGCTAACCTCCAGGGCATATTCTTCTAACAGTGATGGCAGAATGTAAGAGGACAAACCTAATCATGCCAATAATTCAGTTAATACCCCAAAGGAAACATATTTTCAAACTCAAGTCAAAAGTCAGGGAATTATATTCTACCTCTAGTGTGATAAACTGCAAGAAACAGTGTGCAAAATGATTAAAAGGTAAAGAGTTGGGGCCAGTGATTCAATCTACTATTTTTACAATGAATTTATAGCATGTAAACACCCTTTTCTTATTTATATCCTCAGAAATAAAATGTGTTATTTTTATTTTAAACCACAAGATATATTGTGGAACAGCAGTGTTTAGGAATGTTAGTATTAATATTTGGCTTTAAATTATTGAAAGGTTGTATTATAAGAGGCGAATAGCATAGAAGTTGAAGTGTACTTTAACATGATTTTCAACTGTTTTCTCATTTTAATTATTTTAAATCATCATAACTCCCTTATAAAACAATGGATT
Source organism: Scalopus aquaticus (assembly GCA_004024925.1). NCBI lineage: Eukaryota > Metazoa > Chordata > Mammalia > Eulipotyphla > Talpidae > Scalopus > Scalopus aquaticus. Next base: position 12,349 of record PVIJ01011942.1, read on the forward strand.
GTAGAACTTTAATTTAAAAGTGGGTAATAGTAGAACTGCTCCCATGGGAGGGCAGAGAGAAGAGATACATAGAGATAAGGGTTCTACATAAATACAGGATGTAGCATTAAATTGGAATTTTACATAAACAATGAATTTTTTTTTAGTATAGTATGTCCCATCTTGTCCTTTACTTTCTCTCCTCTCCTCTTTTCCTCCTTCTCATCTTTTTCCTATCTTTTCTTTTCCTCACCTCTCTTCTCCCCTCCCTTTGCAAATTCTGTCAACTCTATTTGAAAGCAACATACAAGTGTGCCTTTTATAATTCCTCTTTTTCTACTCATTATACCAGAAGGCATTTCAGTGTCTCTGACCTGGCTTGCTCACGTCCTTTTCTGGGCTGTCAGATCAGGAGTTTTCTCAATCCAAATCTGTCTTCCATGAGAAACACAGTTCATGGGTGCCTCCATCTCACGCCTCCTAGTCCTATTTTGGATTCCTTAGGGAAAAAAATCCCAGACAACAAGCTAACACTAGAATGAAGACTGAGTCTAGAAGAGCAAGTCAGCAAAAGTTGAACTCTCTCAGTAGTCACCAGTGATAGTTTATGGAAATAGTGCTGGAAAAAAAGTGTCATATAAATTTGAGAGGGAAGACTTCAGGTGCTTAAGAAAATTAAATGGAATAGTTGACAATTCCATGCCATTATAGTGTCTGCTCATTGTAATGACTAATTCCTTACTGAGCACTTAAATTCATTTTGTTCTCAAGTTGGAGGTGGACTGCACAGGGTCATGATTGCTCCCCACCTCCTCTTACATGGTGTCTCCATTGGAACAGCTTCACCATCATACATGTCATAGATTGTGGGTCTGAATAATCTGAGAGGGTAGGAGGGTTTTGGTGGTCAAGACAAGCATTGAGGTAGATCTTTTTACATTTCAGAAGCTCAGCTTCTCTGATCCTCTCTCTACAGTGTTTCTGCAAAACAATCAGTACCTTATGTTTAGACAGGGCAAGTCAGCTCTATTACAATTTGTGTGATTGATTTTCTGGGAACTATTCAATCTATTTTCATGCAGACAACAGTAATTAGCTCAAAATTTCTTTTAAAAGCTAACTAGGAACAAATAAAGGTTTTTGCTTTTTTGGTATATTTTTATATAGTCAAATAAAGTAAAAGAGGTAAAAGTCTCTGGAAAACATTGTTGAAGTCCTTGTAATGGTTAATTTTAGTGGTTAGAGACAGGGAAGGATGGAGCAGATTTTGAATTCTCTCCCTATTTCCATCACTTTTTTAGGAGTAGACTGAATCCACAGGCACCAGTGTATGCTTTGGCCTATTGTATATTCATTCAGGAGATGAATAATGTATTGGTTTTATTCATTTACTTCAAACAGTAACTGCAAAGGTAAAAAGGAAAAATCATTTTTATGTCTCAGAATTGACAGAAAACTCTATATGCTTTGAAGATAAAAACCTGCATAATAAAGGAAACATTTGCACAGAGTAAGGAAATCCTAATGAGAAACTAGAAAATTAGATGCAACAAGACATAATCCACAATGATAATAGGTACTGTAGTAACTGTCACTTTAAATGTGCACTGAACAAAACCCAGTACCTTTGTTCTATTCAGACTCTTGCCCTTTAAGACTGGAAGGTTTTATTGTTTTATTTTTTTAATTTTAGGAGCAGCAGCAATTTGGTACTGTTGTTAAATCTGGCAGAAGTGGGTTTTTATTATTTGTAGACGACCATAAAGCATGTAAAATCATTGGCATGCAATTTATGTAACCTTATTAGATGCCCCTGATACCATTTTCTGGGAGAAAAGAAGTCATAAACACACTTGCAATGGGCTTTCTATACATGAAATGCTCTATAGAGGCAAAGACCACTTATTATTGCTTTTGTACCAGTAATTCTTCTCTGGATGAACAAAAAGCATAATCAAGTTCTGTCATCTAGAGACCAAAAAATGCCCAGAAACAATATACAATCTTGTTTTGCAACTTATGTGAAAGATAATTCAAGATAGCCTATTCTGTATGTAGTTCAGAACTGCAGTTATAACATTTAGGTTATAAACATCTTATTCTTTTGCAATCTACAGGCTATATTTGATGCTTCTAATTATTATTAGCCCTTGGACAAATCAGGGCTATCAGCAAGGTAAAAAATCTTATGAATGTTTATAGTAGCCATGTGGAGGGGATGTGAAAGAAACCAGTCGTTTAAAAAAAATATTGCTTATCCTATCACTGCTCCTCATACATTAGGGGTACTGTTGTGTAGTTTTTTATAGGCAGAATAAATTTGCATACATATTTGCTCATTCATTGAAGATATATCAAACTTTGTCAAATTGGGGGGAACGATCTATATTACTCACTCTCTGGATATATGCTAGCTAATATAAATTTACACATAAGTACTTTTATAGCACCCCACTATTTTCTAGAATTTATTTTCCCCAGTTAGAAAATGGACAAGGTTGGATTTGAACCCATGTCTCTCTGCATATAAAACTCTTTTTCAGTTCTACAACTCTGTCACCAAGGTAAGAATGCCATTAATCCTTACTTATACTGTCACTTTATCAAAGATTCTATAAAATATGGTAACAGGTCTTTCATAGGTACAATTTCTTATTTTAAATTTTCAGTGCTTGGTGGAATTATGTGTTAATTGTGACAACATGTATATTTTTTCACATTATTTTCAAGTGGTTCTTTATTCTCTTTTGATTCTGAAGGAAAAAATACCAGTTCCTCTGAAATCAAAAGTTGTATAGAATTTTACAAAATAGGAAATATTGTGTTATCCCCCATGAAAGGTCCCATGTGAGGAGTCTACACATCTAAAAATCTACAGTTCTAAGCTCTGCCTCGTCATTACCCAACATGCAACATTCAACAAAGTGTTCCTTTTCTATGAAATTCTCATGTAAAATGAAGTAAACAAATAGAATCCAGTGGACAAATATAGGTCAGAATCTCCATGTATGAATGAGGAGGCAAGTTGAGTCTCAGGAGCAGTAGGAGTAAGGGGATTCCATGAGTTTTTTGGTTGCAACCTGTTTTGGAGAGACTTTTTGAAAGTCATTGCCTTCCCTGCTGACCTAAGTTGTCTGAGCAAGCTTTGATGGAATACTTCTAACTGATCATAGGAAATATAATTTGAAGCAACAATCTGCTCCTTCTGGCTTTGGTGGGATACTACCTCTCTGTAACATATCTTACTAGTGATTATTGTGCCTAATATTTATTCCAGTTGATTAAGATTGCCCTGAATTTTCACCATAACTTGGTATTACCTATGCTCATTAGGCAACGGAAGAGATACCCACATCCTATAGATAAGGCCTGAGTTATAATTGAATCTACTTTTTCTCAGAAAAAAATTTCCAAGATAAAGGAAAAGATTCATCTGTACATATACATGTGTGAAAGAGAGCAAGAGCAAGAGAGAGAGAACAAGAGTGAGAGGAAAAGAGAGATAGTAAGTAAATCTTGAGAGAAACCATTCTCTGACCTGGGTTCAAATGAAAGATGATCAGAAATAACTAAAATAACTGGAGCGAACCAGAGGACAGGTTATTCCTTCAAAGATGATTCTTTGCTTACAGACTTGAGTTGAAATTTGAAAATAGTGACATATGATGAATGATTTTACACATGGATGAGAGGATAGCTAAAGCAGCACAGTCCAATAGAACTTTCTGTGGTGATGGGAATGTCCACTATGATAACTTGCAGCTACACAAGGCTACTGAATTCTTGAGTTATACATAATATGACTGAGGGATTGAATCTTTTAAAATTTAATTTACATCAACTTTTATTTAAATCTAAATGGCCACAAGGGTAGTGACTACCATACACAAATTCAAGGTGACAAATTTAGATACAAAATGCTCTGCTATTTGATCCCTCCTTACTGTTATTTACCAGGTCAACTCTTCCATTTGCCATCAGCCTTCTCACACAGATATTGAAAGGACCTTTAACCTGAAATTCATTCTTTTCCAAGAACCTTAAAGAAGAGCAGATGATAGCAAAGAGAAATTTCACATATCACTATGTCATTTTAGTCTTTTAATATATTTTTTACCCATGTTCCTACACCATTCCTTTTGATCTTGCAATTCTTATAACCTGTAGCAATGTAAAAGTCACACCTGCTGCCACCTGGGAGCATGTGTGAGGCAGTGGAGCATGATGATTCATTTGCCTTTTGGCTTGTTTTTCCCTATTGTGCTCCAGTGGTATCCTGGCTATGAACTTATAATACCTTCCAAACTGCATGGTAATAATCTATTTTCCTGTCTGTCCCTCTATTGATTCAGATTCCTTTTTAACTGTTATTCATAAAATCAAATTAGTGGGTTGTGCCTTTCAGTAAATATCCCTGATTCCAGGATCATCTGCCAGCTTCTCAGGAGCAGACAGAGGGCTGAGTCACAAGTTTGCAGGGTCTAAATATTCACAGTGGACCCCTAGCAGCCCCAGGAATTGCATCCCATTCAGCCACACAAGGCCCTTTCTATATCAGTATACTTCAGCAAACCTTTGCCTTCCTAGCAACCAGAAAGAGGTCCTGGGCCACCACTTCTGAGTGAGGGAAGGTTCCAACAACTCAGCCTTTTGACTCATCTTCACCCCTGCCCTCCTAGCCACCAGAACAAAGCTCAGAAGAGCCTTGGGGGAAGCTCTAGCACCACCCAGATCTGACAAGTCCCCAGTAGCTGTACCAACCTGTAAGTAACACAACCAGAGCAGTGGGGGAGAAGGACTTATACATAACAAAAGCCCCAATACAAGCAGAGCAAATACAAAGCAAACAATGGGGAGAAGGAAAAATACAAATGGTCAAGGAAGCCAGAGAGGAACAATACACCACAGAGAGAAAATCAATTCAGAATTTAACAACACTGACACAAATTTTCTTATTCCTGTCAGAGGAAGAATTCAAAATTGCTGTAATTGAGAATGTCAAAGAAGTCAAACAGCACAAACAAAACTCAGAGAATAAGAGATATATGAGAAGATGCAGAAAAGAAAAAATAATGCTAGAGAAACAAAATAGACAAAGAGAAAAACAAGATTGAAACTTTAAATAAGAGAATACCTAAACTGCAGATGTAAAAAGATCAATGGAGGAGGTAAAAAATTCTGGGAAAAGCCAAGAAAACAGGAAGAAAAAAATCAATATTCTTGAATATACAGATACAAAAATAACCAAGAAAGAAAAGGAAAGTGAAATACAAAGCAAAAAGAATCAAGAAACACTTTTTTTTATATAGTTTGTTTTTTTTTAAAGATTTATTTATACAAGCTGGGATACAGGCCAGAGGCGTGGGGCGGCGAGAGGGTTCACCAGAGACAGAGTGGAGAGCAGAACAGGCAGATCAGAAATACACTGCTGAGGGGAGCAGAGGGTGAGGCAGAAGAGGTCTGCCCCACCATGTGGGATTCTCCCCGGCTGGGCATCGAACTCACATTGCTCGCTGAAGACAGCTCCACCGCTCAACCACTGTGCCACCAGGGAGGCCTATAAGAATGAGGAAACACTTTGAGAATTATTTGACACCATGAAGAAAGGAAATATAAGACTCTCAAGAGTCCCAGAAGTTAACAAAAACAAAGGAGCTGAAGAACAATTCAAGAAATAATTGAAGAAAACTTTCCAAACTTGAAGAAGGAAATGAAAACAGAATTACAGGAAGCTAGGACACCAAACCATCATAATGAATGAAAATCTACAGCAAGACACATAGTAGTAAAACTTCCAAGAGTCCAAGACAAAGAAAAAATAATGAATTTGATGATATGGAAGAAACTAATAACCTATAATGTAAAACCAATTAGGCTAACATCAGATTTTTCTGAAGAAATCCTACAGGCAAAAATAGAATATAGTAACATATTCGATAAATTCCAAGACCAAAAAAGGACAATCAAGAATACTTTACCCTGCAAAACTCTCCTTTATATGTGAGAAAAATATAAGGACCTTCTCAGACAAACAAAAGCTTCAGAAATTCACTTATAGTAAATATTACAAGAAATATTACAAGAAGACTTACATCAAAACCAATAGAGGAATGAACAGAAAGAACTGAATAAGACATTGCATCAAACCACAAAATAATCACCCTAAACATTAACGGACTAAACTCTCCAATAAGAAGACACAGGTTGGATTAGAAAGCAGAATCCAACCTTCTGCTACTTTCAGGAAACAAACCTAAGTTCCAAAGATAAACACAGATTGATAATAAAGGGATGGAAAACAATTCTACAAGCAAATGGTCCCCCAAGAAAACAAGGACATACATACTTATATCAAGTAGACGTCAAGCTGAAAAAGGTAACAAGAGACATAGATAGATAACATATAATGATAAAGGAGATGATATACCAGGAAGACACTCATGAATAAATACATCATCACCAAATGAGGGAGCAACAAAATACAGTAGATAATTACTGTGATCTGAAAACTGACATTGGAGAAAATACATATATGGTAGGAGACTTCAATACCCCACTCTCACTTATGGATAGATCAACGAGACAGAAAATAAACAAGGACAAAATAACCCGAAATAAAGATCTAAGCTACATGGACCTAACAGACATATACAGGATATTTCATTCCCTCAAAAACAAATACACATTTTTCTCAAGTGCACAGGGGCCATTCTGCTGGATCCAGCATATACTGGGTCACAAGACAAACATCAACAAGTACTTGAAAATTCAAATCATACCAAGTATCATTTCTGCCCACAAAGGCATCAAACTAGAAATCAACTGAAAAAAGAAAACAAAGAGATCATCCATTACATGGAGACTTAACAACAAGCTACTGAAAGACCTCTGGGCTCATAAGTAAATCAAGGAAGAAATTAAAAATACCTTAAGACAAACGATGAGAACACAATCTTTCATAACATATGGGACACTATAAAAGCAGTATTAAGAGAAAAATATATGGCAATAAAGGCTCACATCAAGAACTAACAAAAAGAAACTACCTAATCTCACATATCGAGGACGTAGAAAATGAACAACAACAAAAATCTCAAACACCAGTAGAAGAAAAGAATTAATAAACATTAAAACAGAAATATATGACTAGCGATTAAAAAATGACAATTCAAAAGATCAGTGAAAACAGAAGCTGGTTCTTTCAAAAAATAAACAAAATAGACAAATCTCTCCCTAGGTTCACAAAATAAAAGGGGGGATTTTCAAATAAATGTGATCATAAATGAAAGAGGAGAAATTATAAAAAACACAGCAGAGAACCAGAGGATAGAGATCACTATGAATGTTTACATACAAAAAGTTCAGCAATATAGATGAGATAGAAAAATTCTTAGAATTATGCAATAGAAAACTTAAACCAAATACAAATAGCAGAATTGAAACAATAATCAAAACCCTCCCAAAACACAAAATCCAGGACCAGATGGTTTCATAAGGAGGTTCTACCAAACATTCAAAGATGAACTGGTGCCTATCCTACAGAAACTCTTTCAAAAAGCAGAGAAAGTAGGAAAACTACCAAATACATTTTATGAAGGCAACCTTGCCTTAATACCAAAGCCAAGAAAAACAACACACACAAAAAAAACTATAGTTCAATATCCATAATGAACACAGATGCAAAAATCCTCAATAAAATCTAGCAAACCAAATCCAACAATGCATCAAAAGGATTATATACTGTGATCAAGTGGGATTTATTCCAGGGAGACAATGATGTTTCAACATCTAAAAAGCAATTAATGTAATTCATCACATCAACAAAAAGAAAAGGATAAAACATAATGTGATATCAATAGATGCTGAGAAAGCATTTGATAAACTAAATGCCCCAAAGCAGATGAATGGATCAAGAAGATGTGGTATATACACATAACGGAATACTACTCAACAATCAAAAATTATAAACTCACGCCATTTGCAGTAAAATGGATGGAGATAGAGGGGATTATGCTAAACGAAATAAGTCAAAAGGAAAAAGATAAATATTGGATGGTTTCACTTATGTATGGAATATAGAGAAACTGAACAAAGGGTCATGAAAAAGACAAAACTTGCACTCTGACCATAGAACTGAGGCATAGAGCAGGGGAAGACGAGTGAGAGGGGTCAAAATGGGAGGAAGAGCATAAGGGAATATGGTGATGTATTACATGTGCTATGGTGGTGGAAGAACTATGGAAACAGAGGGGAGCAATCAAAATCTTTAAAAATTAGCAATGATGTAAATAAATAAATTAATAAAAAATATAGAAAGCCCTGGAAAATATATACGGAGAGGAAATTTTTAAAAAATCATAGTTGTGTGTCACAACTGGCATGAAAATATGAACAGAACACAAAGAAAATATCAGAATTCATTTATGGCTCCTTAATGCTGTTTTTTGAAATTACAATGATTTTTGCACACATATCTAAACACATATAAGTACATGCATGTTGAATAGTGATGTAAGATTGTTAAATTTTATCTTTTTGTGAATTGGGTTAAGTTTAAAAATGCCTTTAAAATATTGCACAAGATTGAAACTTCTGAATATATGAACCAAAAACCTCATTCACGGTTGTATCTTAATACTTCACACAATGTCTGAACTACTGTGCTCCATCTAGGTTGACATTGATGTAGGTAGGGACCACTGTGTAAGGGTGTAGGATGTTCAAACAGATGTTCAGAGTAGGCCTTTCCCAAGCATGTCACCTTCGTAACTGCAAAAGGATCAATTGAGGCCCTCTGAGCCTTGAGAGAGACTGTTACAATTTCTTAAATAATAATGAAGATTACTTAAACTTATCAAGACTTGAAATCTTTTCAAGACATGATGGTGCTTATTTTGGCTACTACTACACATGTTATCTATGCTACACATACTCCAAAATACCAGGTAATCCTTACACTATTAACATTACAGCTTGGAATAGATTTGCTTATCATCTAGAGGTGGGTTGTTTGTTGTTTGTCTTACACATCCACAAGAAAAGAGAGAACCATTGTTTTCTCAGAACCTGCTCTGTGCCAGGTATTATACTTGGCAAGACAACATAGCTTGATTCCCTTTATTCTCTTCTGGATCCATGCAATCACTTTTCAAGTATCTTTCTGTCTCTGAGACTGGACAATATTATCCATTAGAAGAGCAAAGCTACAATCTGTAGCACAAATACCCATCCCTAATAGTGAAAGGTAAATGTTTCTCTTCTAACTACTAATGTCATTGAACCTCAAACCACTTAAAAATATAGACTATTTTTCCAAATTAAATCTTACCAGGAATAGTAAACAAGTTAAAGAGATATAAACATTTTAACCAAGTTAAAAGAGTTTGCGGGGTTTGTAGGGGTTTATGAAAGTAAACTGGATTCCAACCTCGAGGCCTCTAGGCACATCCCCTTGGCTCTTGAGGCCTCTTGGGATATTCAGTGGGAAACAAAAGCAACCAGGAGCTCCACCTCTGCCAACAAAGTTCCTTGTGTACAGAATGTTGCTAACTTTTTACATGCATCACTCCTTTGCTCTTCATAACACCATGAAATTTATTTCTGCTATTAGTTGCAATATTAGTATTATTATAATATCCATGTACAGCAGAGGAAATTGAGGCCTAAAAAGTTTAAACTTTCCTCAGCTAGTCGAGCCTGGGTTTAAATCTAGATAGTCTGACTCTAAGTCAACATTATTAATCATTATTCACTTACTCATTCAATAAATGTATATTGAGCACCTTCTCGAGGTCAGACATGGTCTAAGTAAGCCAAATTAAAAACAAAAAAACCCCCTTCTCTTATGGAGTTGACAGTTTAGTTATGGGGCGTGACTGAATAGAATATACACAGTAAACAATAATAAGTAGGAAATAGCATACTTGATGGTGCTTTATGAGCAATAAAATGGGAAAGGATAATAAAGAATATTGATGGGTTAAGAAATTTAAGTAGGGTCAGCAGAGTTCCTCATTAAGAAGGTAAGAGCTAGGATGTGATGTTTTAATTAAATTTGGGTAGAAAAACCTTGAATAGAATAAAGATAGTCCTAAGTGACATTATTAAATTATATCAATTAAATGAACAAAATTTTGAGAACAAGCCTTTCTAAAGGGTAAAGCTTAAAGACAATAGTGAACTAGCCATTAATATGGCTTAAGATGCATAGAAAATGGATTCCCTATATTGGTATCTTTGTCCAGGAAATTGCTCTTGCACAAAAGTTTAGGGTGTTTTGCAAAAGCTCCGGGTGTGTAGCAATCCATTTTTCAGTAGCAATCACTCAGGTCATGCTTGTTTTGACTAAGGATTTCCTTGCCACTTTTAGCTGAATATTTTTGAATTCTATTACTTCACAGATTGCTTGGCAGCTATTCTACTGCAAATGCAGAGGAGATCTGATAATTTAGTGTGGGTCTGCTAGACTTAAGTGGCCTGTTTGGCCACCATTATTATTACCCGCAGTTGTGCATTCCTATACTATACAAAGGTCAGAACTGCTCAGTCAATCAGTCATACCAAAACCTTACAAAGTGCCTCTCATATCAGCCAAGAGCAGAAAGCGTGCTCACTCTGGGAAGGCTATGCATCACCAGGTATGACTGGGAACGCCCCGGGGGCTGAGAACCGATATATGACAAGGGACCCCAGAAACTGATCAGTGGAAAGGCTTGTTGATAAGAATAGAACCATGGCTGGGGGTCTGGAGTATGGTTTTCATTACAACACTTGGTCATCAAGCAGATAAGAATTATCTGATAAGCAGATTCATGCCCCCGAAGGCCTAGATGACAAAAGCACATTCTTTATTTTCACCCATATTTTCTCTTGGTCCTCCTACCCCATTTACTGATGCTGTATGATTAGCCTATCAATAAAAAGGCCAGGCTCTTGCTCATTCAGCAGCATCCTGCATTGTGCAGCCTGCCCCATGACTCCCGTGTATCAGTGTGGTGTTGCCCGACGCAACAATTTAGCGCTGATTAAAAGTGGAATTCTTATATAGGGGAACCAAACAAGAAACAGACAATCAGCGTGGGAGAGGGAGGATAAGGGCTCAAAATGGGGTAGAAAAGAGCACAAGGGACTAGACTACAGTGATGGGTCACGGGTGAATTGGTGGTGGGTTACCCAAGGGGAATACACAATGTAAAATATATAAATAAAAAAATATTTTTAAAAGAGTGCAATCCTTGAGGTGTAAGATGGGTTTAGGTGTCATTGCTTAACACAACTCTTTTCTTTCCCACTTACATAAATGACTTACTAGGAAATTCTGCTGTAAAGCATGCAATTGAATCTCAAAAATTTTAATTGCCCATGAATTTAGGCAATTATTGACTCTCGAAAGAAAGTCTGGGTTATTTGTGCAACCATCTTATGTTGTCTGTAAATCGTATGTCGCAACAACCCAATAATAAATTATAAAGTCATTGGCAAAAAGAATCAAGAAATTAGTTTACAACGAGTTGTCAGATTGGCTGCAAGGTGATAGTTCTGTAAGCACAAGGGGTCAGAGCAACTAATTAGAAAGCCTCATGGAAGTGACAATTGAATTATGTTACACAGAGAGCAAACCTTCCTTGTGGACAAAGCGGAGCCTCTAGTGCTGTCGTGAAGTTCATGTTCTTATTGAACAATTACCAAGTGGCTGCCCCTGCACAGAGAGCTGAGTGTGCAATGATGACTAGCGATGGTGGTAGTTGCAGGGTGGTTGAGCAAGGGCTTCAAAATGTCATCTTCAGTGAACTGACAAAAGCAGCGATATCTATCATTATATTTTGGGGAGGGCTGGAATACTTTCTCCTGAAAGTGCTTGTCAAGGCAAATGTATTTCCTAGAAACCTGCAAAGATTGACCATGTCTTGTGTTCGCAGAACTTAGTCTCCCAATAGAGTTGGGCTTCATTTACTTATTTGTGATTCATTTGTTTGGATTTCTATGCCATACCCACTATGTTTCACGTGCTATTTGGATAAAACAAACATTAATTTTCTGCTCTCAAAAAAATTTCATTCTTGGGGTCTCCCTGGTGGCGCAGCGGTTAAGCGCTGCGCTGTGGAGCTGTCGGCAGCAGCAATGCAAGTTTGATGCCCGGCCGGGGAGAATCCCACGTGGTGCGGCAGACCTCTCCTGCCTCACAGCTGCTCCCCTCAACAGTGTATTTCCGTACATCTGCCTGTTCTGCTCCCCGCTCTGTCTCTGGTGAACACTTTCACTGCCCCATGCCTCTGGCCTGTACCCCAGCTTGTATGAATAAATAAATAAATCTTTAAAAAAAATTCATTCTGTTGAGAGAGTAAAAAAGAGACTAATAACTCTTTATATGATGTTTCAGTGAAAAATAAGGTAAAGTAGGGCAGGAGTGAGGCCTGACTGATTTTACATAAGGCTGTCAGGAAAGTTCATTAATAAGATTTCATTTGAACAAAGACTGAAAGGCAGTGAGGAAGGGAGAAAGCTGGGCAGAAGGACCAGGGAGTGCAGATCCTGAGATAGGAGGGGCTCTGGATGTGATCCTAGAAGAAGGCAAGGAACTGCTGGAGCAGATAGGCCCAGGGAAGGTAGCACTGATGAGATTTGACAGCTAGGAGAGGCACATGCAGAGAATAGTGCATGGGTATTTCTGGAGGGGGGGTTGGCGGGTACTGAGGCAACAAACCCATGGGCACTACAGAGACTCTAGTGTGGAGTGAGTTAAAGGGAAAAGCAGCAAAGGAAGAGAAAAGTTAGTGCCCAAAGACAAATTTCTCCTCTCTTATATTTTTGTTTGGGTTGATCCCTAGCTACACATCATTATCTCCTATAATGTTATACACTCAATCTTTTCCAAGGGCTGAGTCACAGCTGGCCCTAAATTAGTCTGCCTCTGCTGCTGTTTCCTCTGTCTCTTTTCTCCTGCACCAGCTCTTTGGAAAACCAACTAAACCAGACTGAGAGTCAGAAGTCGTAGTTTCTGGTCCTGGCTCTGTCATCAACAACCAACCATGTGACTTTGGTTATTACCTCATTTTTCAGGTGAGCGATCTCGTGGCCTGAGAAAGTCACAGCTTTCTAAAATGCATAAGCTCTTGGTCTGGTTAGCCTTTATTTACACATTTACATTTGCCCTGTTTCCAGCTTGCTGAGTTGCCTATGAACCAACCCCCCTTTAATAATATTCTTTAATATTTAATTTATATTATTAAATACTTGATTTAATAATATTTTACATGATTTAACCAAATCAATGTCCAGTAGAGCCTTCAATTGCAATATATAGAGTCCCATTTCATGACTGAGGTATCTGTGTTCAATGGAGATACACCCTCAAATGCAGTAATTTTCCTGTTTTAGCTCTCCCGAAATCACCTGGTTTTAAATGAAGATCTTCAGAGAACAACCCAAGATTTGCAGTCATACAAAATACAAAGCTATTACAAATGTAATACTTTTGGAGAGAGTGGAAGTGGTAATAGCAGTGGTGATGTTGGTACTGGTGATAGTGTAGTGTCATTGATATGAAGATGATTGTGCTGGTAGTGAAAGTGGGGCGGAAGGGTCACAGGGTGTCCAGTTCCTTTGTGGTTGCCAACTGAAAGTGGGGCGGACAGGGCACAAATGCCCAGGCTCTGAGGCAAGAGCCACCAAAAAGCCCCAAAAGGCCAAAAGGCCAAAACCAACAAAGGTCAGCGCCTGAAGAGAGGACAGGGCACTCTCTGTGGGTCTCACCCACACACACATTTGCAGGAGACTTCAGGCTACGGGAACTACAGCAAACATGGGGTTTATTTTACAAACGGGGGACACAGAGAGCTCACTGCATCCTCAGGTGGTGGCCGCCTCACCCAGAACGCATCGGTGACGGCAGCTCTTTGGGAGGTGCTGGGTTAGACTAACAAACAGCTCTTTGAGACAGCAGGCCCAGGGCCTTTGGGGCTCCTGTCAGGCTATGTCAGAGGCAGGACGGGAGGCCCAGTGTCGGCAGCGTCCTTCAGCTTCTCTTCCTGCTTGGAGCGCGGCTGCTGGACACATCTTTTTCTTCCTCGGAGGTGAGGAACGGACTTCCTTCTCTCTTCAGAGTCTGGAACCGTCGTCTTTCTTCTCCTGGGGGCTGGTGTCATCGTCTTCGCCTGTTCTCTTCAGGGGCCTCCTTCTCTCTCTCTGGAGCTGGCATCCTCTCTTTTTTTCCTCTTCTTTCTCCCCTTCCCCACCCAGGTCCCTCCAATCCTGGCTTATATTCTCATTCAAGGTACCATCCACAAGTCTGATTGGACCATTTTTCAATCCTGGAGCTGATTGGACCTACCCATCAGCTCCTAGCACCTGATTGGTCCATTCAAAATGGCAGTTACTTGGTAGGAGCAACTGCCACAACTGCTCTTGGAGCAGTGGGGAAAAAGCACCACCGCTCCTGCCGCCTCCCACTGCTAAGGCAGCTTGGTTCTGGTAACAGTAGAAGATAGAAGTAATGAATGGTGGCATTGATGATGGTGGTAGAAGAGATGGTTTTGGTTGGAGATAGTGGTGCTGGTGAGGATGGTTATGATAATGATAAAGCTCAGGTGCAGTGCTAGTTTAATTGTTCTCTAGTTTCCCCAGAGGCTTACCATGTTTGATGGTGTGAAGTTTGCCAAGTCACTGGCAGTTCAACTTCCGCTTCTCGATGTGTTGTGCCAGAAAGCACAGGGCAGGCTCTCCATGGATCTGGGCAGACAGGTGAAGGACAGTCCTGGAGCCCTCAGTGGCTTTTTCAGGCTTTCAATGGTCTTTATACACCACTTGTAGTAAGGCAACCAGGTACAGGGCAGGCCGGAGGCCCGTGGGCCAGGAGGCTGGCAGGCCTCCGGGTCCCCGGCACAGCTGTACACTTTCTCTTTGATCTCTCTCTGGCATTTTCTTCTGGTCTCTCTAGCCTCTCTGCTGCCCTTGCCCTCTTCCCCACCCTTATAGTCTCAGTCTCTCAGCTCAGGTGTGCCCACTTACGCTCGCCCACACCACACTCCAGGTGTCCACCATCAGGCATGTGTACTCTGAGTCCACACTCCCAAGTGCTCCCTGCATTCAAAACCACAGGTGATAGCACAGAGGTCAACAGCACAAAAGCCTGGGCAATCTTCATTTACCCTCCACTATGTGTCTGGGCCTGCAAGGCCTCTACCTCTTCCTGAACTATGTGTCTTTAGACCTGATACATAAAACGAATTAAAGGGTTGTTCTTCCAAATAATTAGATACAATCTTTTGTATTAGCTCAACTGTTTGTGTTTATTGAGTGTTTATCATGTAATAACCATGCTACTTGAATTTTCATTAAATATTTAATACAGTACTATGAAATAGATACTAGTCTAGCTGCCTGATTAAAAGATGAGGACACCAAGAATAAAGGCTTTAATAACAGCTAGTATGATGGACTCAAACCCAGGAAGCTTCTGCTAAATTCTGTCAGTTAGAGTGTAATTAAGCCACTCAGTTTTCATGTGTCCACACAGGATGAAAATTTACAAAATGTTGAAAAAATAAAGCAATTGGAAAGTTTAAGAGGTAATCAGATAAAACTGATACTTCGTTTATATTAAACTTCTTTTATTCTACTGAAAATTGAAGTAACACTAAAATCTCTCAAGTATTAATTCCCCACACCTCACCCAGTACCTGGCACATAGTTAGCATCTTCAGTAAATGCTTATTAAATCGATCAATGAATGAAAAATATTTATAGAGTTTGGCAAGTAACTCATAGTTAAAATATTCACAGATATTTCTAAGCATCTTTGACTTCATATATGTATATACACTGTCATTGCCCTGCCCACTCCCTTTAAGACCTTATCATACTTCCAACTGCTGAGTATCTAGAAATGCTGGGGAATTAATATCAACCCACTAAAACCTTTAGTCTGCAGCTGAGGGAGTTAGGTTGTAATTACTCCAGCTGCCTCATCCCTGTCTCAGGATGACTTTAAGGCTGTGCTTGTTTCAAAACTTCCTGCTTCTAGTTATAGCTTAACAACACACAACATAGCCCCTATTAACTACCTTTCCTTTCCTCCGCTCCCTTGCCAGTTTACATAGATCCTCCACGTGTCCTGATATCCTTTCTCTACTTCCATTTTGGACTACTCTCCACCCCCATTAGACATCATTATCATGCCTAGGAAAGCTTTTAAATCTGCCCAGAAAATGCAGCTTCCTCTCATCTGTTGGGAAGAAAGGACCACTTCACCTGAATGAAGATCAGGCCATGGACTGAGGACTCTATGTCTCACAGCAAGATGCTGATTACTTTTATGATACTAAAATTGCCCCAAATCCTCACCTTCCCTTTTCATTTCTTTAGCGCTTCCCCTTGTGTCCAGAAACTGCTTCTTAGTTTGAAATTTACAAATCAAGAAAGAAATAGTTTCCATGCAGGAAGAGGAGCCTCTGAAAACAATTAGAGTTTTTGATGATGAAAAGGTACTATTAAGAGAATTATATACAAGCATCCAAGTGCCTTCCTACATTTTTTTTTTTTTGGAACAACAGTAGAAGTTTGAGAGGTCCCAGCCATCTGAATGACTCGGCTGTGGTTCAGCTACATGGTCCCAATAGGTAAGAGCTGCTCTGCTTTCATTTTTGCTCTGGTCTGCGATAACATCTCAAAGAAATTTCCCACTAACTACAAAGTGTAGATCTACAAGCAAGTTAAGAAAATATCTTTTGTTTATTTTCCATTTATTTTATGTAGATGAGAAGGTGGATACTTGCTGAAACTAATATGATAATCATTTCAGAAGATATGTAAATCGAACTATCATCTTGTGTGCCTTAAATTTATACAGCAATTTATGTCAATTATTTCTCAGTAAAACTGGGAGGGAGATGGAAATATAATCTGGCTTTAATAAATAGTCCTCACCTTCTTAAGGGGGTTATATTTTTGGGGGTTATATTTTTAAGGGTTTTCACAGCATTTCACGCTTGCTAATCACACAGGAAATTTCCCAGAGACATGGCTGGGAGGTCAATATCACACTGAGCAGAGAAATTTGTACAATGTTGCAAATTCTTTATATGGGATAAAAGGGAAGCACTGATTGGATAGGGTGTTATGACATCCTTGAAGAGCTAATGACCACTATTTCCTGTTCTCTGTAGGAAGAGTAACAATAATGAGCTTGATTTGTCTCATTGTCTTTGGATGAGTGCTTTTACTGACTCAAATGTCATTTCTACCTACATGTGTTCATTTGGCAAGCAATCAGTGCATCTGCTCTGTCCTAGATCTCTACTGGGCGATTGGGTAAAAGTGTAAATAAGAAAGTCTTTGCCTTAAGGGCTATCACTTATTAGTAGAAAAGAAAGAAATATAAACCAGTAATTACAATATCATTAAGTGCATTAATAAACCTATGTCTGGTGTTAGCCAGTATTCTCTGACTGTTGGTGATTAAGGATATGGGTTTATCAACTCTTTTTCCCTTCTCAAGTTTCATATACATAAACTCCCAAAAGTCCCCCTTCCCTTTTCAGAGTCTTGAGAAAATTCTATTGGTTTATGCAAAGAGTTCTACTTTTTTTTCCCATGACCTAGGAACTAGGTGGTATCCACAAATTCAGAAATTTGGGGCTTGTTTTATTTATTTTTTACTTTTTATTTTTTGCTTGGATTCAAAAGTACATGCCAGGAAAAGGAAGATTATGACTCACTCAAGAGATCATGAAAGGCTTTAAACAAAATAATGACTGGTCTGGGTATATAACAATCAGTAACAGCACTGTAAATGCCAACTGCTAAGCCTGAGAAACACACTCTTTCCTTGGACCTGGTTCTTAAAACTAACAATCCTCAATGCTCCTTGGTTTCTCAGCCACAAATAAAGAGCTCATCTCTTCTCTGAGCACCACATTACTGTTTAATTTTACAACAAACACTTCTGAATGTTAATAATAGAATGGAGACGTGATGGCAAGGTTTGTATGTGCATGTGTGCTCCATACGGCAGCTACTCCCCCTTTAGAGTGTACTGTTCCAATATCATTCTAAATACAGTTTAATTAGTTTTTCCTACCACATTCCATCATGACTTTGTTTTTGATATATGCAATATTCATCTGTTTGTGATTCTGGTGTTGTTGCATTTGTTTAGGTATAATTTGGTTGTAAATATATAGGAGAGGTGAGCCTGTTACCTTCATTCTGCCACCATCTTGTGGACTCCACCCAGTGCTACAGCAATGGAGAAAGAATTGAGAGGGGTCTGCAGGAAGGAAGTCATTTGTACAAGGTACATGTAAATCTTAAGAAACACACACTCCTCATTTGACTGTAATCAGATCTTTGACAGTAGTCTGTCTTCAGTGTGAGTCAGCAGCTCTCATCTCCTCCTGCCTGCACCACTGGAGAAAAAATCAACCACTGGTTGCAGAAACTGTTTACCAGAGCTGAACCAAAGCTGAGATGATGCTAGTCTGATATTTGAGATGCTGTGACTGAGGAATTCATCAAGAGGCTATTAGAGACCCCTCATCTGACTTGAGCACCCACAACACCTAAAGAAGCTTGAATCCTAAGTATTCATAGACAGGTATCTCCTGAATTCATGCTGCTCCAGTTTCTATATCCTACTCTCTGTCATAACTAGATTTCTGGTATTTAAGAAGGTGCAGAAGCATTGGTTTATGAAACAATATACCCCTAAATATCTCTGGTAAACAACTCAAGATTATATCCTGCAACTTCTATATGTAGTATAAGACCAATACACTAAGACAAGGTGAATACAAAACTAAAAATAAAGAGACAGTGGCAAACAGCACAAATTATGAATAACAACAGCAACAAAAACCCAAGTATGAATACAGCCAACGATGTGACTTGCCTGTTGGCGAATCAAGGTTACAGTAAAACTATGCTTGCTAAAGTAAGAAAAAAAGTGAATGAACAAAAGGAGAAATATAATAAGTATAAAGAAAGCATGAGATTGGTTCAAGTAAGTTAATAGATTTAAAGAACATCATACTAAACTTAAAATATATGATAGAGGCTCTCAATAGCAGATAAACACAAGAGTGATATACTCAGTGGACCTGAGTACAGTGGTAGGAAAAAAAATCAATGAAAACAATATGAGTTGTTTTGAAATAACTTAAGGGAAACATTATTCATATTATGGGAATCTTAGAATTATATAAAAGAAAGAAAGACATAGAAAATATATTTAACAATAATACCTGAGGTGTCTAAGTTGGAAAATAAAAAAGATCTCCTTATTCAAGAGATCCAAGAATCATCCCCCCTCAAAAAAAAAAAAATCCAAATAAACACATCCCAAGACACAGTCAAGTGCTGAAAATAGGTTACAAGGAAAGAATACTGAAAGAGTTCAAAGGAAGAATTACATAAAATGAAACACTTAATAGGTTATATATAAACTTCTTGGTAGAAACCTTTCAGGCAAGAAGAGAATGATAGGAAATATTTGACGGTCTCAAAGAAAAAGTCTTCCAACATAGAATACTTTATCCAACCAAACAATCATTCAATATTGAAGGAAAAGAAGCTTTGTAGGAAAAAAAGCTAAAAAGACATATCAACAACTATGACAATTTGAAAGAAATACTAAATATACTAGTATAAAATAAAAATAAATTCATCTAGAAGTAATAGACATCCAAACTACAAATTGTGGAGGAGGGGAGAATAAAAATGTCACCCCTCAAAACAATTTTGATCAAATCATCCACAAAGTCACAAATATCAACCATCATACTCAAACCTCAGAATAACCTTCAAACAAAAATTAGTAGACTAACACATAGAACAATGGAAATGAAACCTAAACAAAATATAAAAGGAAGATGTAGAAAATAAAATGACAATGACAAACAATAACACACACACACACACAACAACAAAATGGCAACAAATACATATTTTTAAATAATCATCTTTAATGAAAATGGCTTGAATTACCATTTTAAATATACACAGTACTAAATGAATCACAAATTCAACCTTTTCATGTTTATAATAGGAAACACATCTTGCTACTAAAGACAAAAACAGTCTTTAATAAAAGGCTGGAAAAAATCCTAATGTAAATGTTAATCAATAAAGAGTCAGGAACACCTATACTTATTTCATATAAAATAAACTTCCAGTTTAAAAAGGTTATAACCTTTTTATACAGAGATAGACATTATATAATTATCATGGGTCTAATAAAAATAAAGATAGGACACATAAATATATATGTACTAAATAATGAAGAACCAAAATATATAAAACAAATACTAATGGAATTATAAAGAGATGTCCACAACATTACAATAGTCCACTTACAACTATCGACAGACAAGCAAGAAAGAATAAGGAAACACTATTCTTAAATTATGAGCTAGATCATAAGACTTAATAGATATCTACAGAACATCACACTCCAAAATAGCAGAAAATGCATTTTTTTCTGAGTGCATATGGGAATATGCTCATAAAACTTATGAAGACTGAAATGATACCAACCATTCTTTCTGATCATAACACTGCAAAACCAGAAATCAACCATAAAAAAATGGGGAAAAAACCCTCAAATATATGGAAATTACACAATGTGCTGCTCAATAATTACAAAGTTAAAGAGGAAATTAAAGTCAAAATTTTAAAAAAATGCCTGGATACCAATGAAAACAAGGGAAAAAGTGAGCACATATTATGGGATGCAGCAAGAGTGGTATTAAGAGGGAACATAATTGCAGTACAAGAGAACAATAAAAAGCAAGAAGACTGCTAAATAACAATTTAACATTACACCTAAAGCAACTTGTAAAAGAAGAACAAAGCCAAAAATTAATGGAAGTAAATAATACATATTATTGTGGAAATAAGTGAAATAGCAATAAAAAGACTACAAAGATCAATGAAGCAAAGAGTTGGTTCTTTGAGAAGATGAACAAAATTGATAAATCTTTAGCTAGGTTAACAAAGAAAAGAAGAAAGATTTCATCAGTAGAATTAGAATTCAAAAAAAGGAAATCACTACAGATAGCCTAGAAATACAAAGGTCATAAGAAATTACTATGAACAACCATATATCAATAAATTGGATTATCTTGAAAAGTGGACAAATTTTTAGGACAATGCAGTTTACTAAGATTGAACCAAAAGGAACAGAAAGCTTGATTAGATAAATCACAGTTATAGAAATGTAAACAGTAATCAAACATCTCCCCAAAAGAAAAGCCCAGGACCAGATGTTTTTGCTTATGAATTTTATCAAAGCTCTAAGTGGGGTATTCTTAAAATTACACTGATGGTTGGGACAGTGTTGTGTGACACACCACAGGCTGAATAGGAGTCACCAATCCTTGGGCTTGAAAAGTACTTAGACAATCTGTTTATTACTCAATCTGCAACTTCTCACAGTACCACCTTTGGCCTGAGTCACATGCTGCTGAACATTTGGCTTGGGCCAGAGTCTCTGAGAAAAGACAATCAATAAAATATGTTGAGGTCAGAGCTAAGTTGTAGTTACAGGAGCAGTTGAAATTAAGATCTCCTAGGAGGAAGCCATTGGTGGCCTGTCTTGATCAACCTTGACAAGCCTTGACAGATCCATTTCTCTGCTCCAATGGCTACAGCACCAAGGAAAACTTTTGCCCTTGGCAAGCTATTCCAGCAACCACTCTATCTTCTACATATGAAGTCTACACCTTATAGCCTGGTCTCTTGGATCACCACACTGCACCGGCTGTTGAACTCCAGTCATCCTGATTAATGTTGAGGTTTCAACTAACATAAGGATAGAAAGCACAGCAACCAAAGCCATTTCTTATCTTGCAATTCTAAAGCAAGGCTGTCACAGTGGACAGAAGATAAGAAACCTATCTTAATTCATAGAAATAATAACAGAGCATCAAACATGACTAAGAAGCGGGAATTGACCTCAAATAGTGGATCAAAAAACCTTGCGAAAAATTCCCAGTGCAATGGAAAAAAAATATTATAAGAAGAAAACTTCAGAACTGTCTTTTTTATGCCCCCTGAAATTAGGAAAACAATGGGTAAACAAAATCAGAAATACAGGAAGAAACTATACAAAAGCTCCAAACAAAAATCACAGAAATAAATAATGCAATAGTTTCAATTTAAAATACTAAAGAGGTGCTCATCAGTAGACTAAATGATGCCAAGGAAAAATCAGTGAGGCAGAAGTTAGGTGGTGGGAATCATCCAAAAGACTAGTGAAAAGAGAATTAAGAACTAAGATAAATTAAAACAACATAAAAGACATATAGGATGGCCTCAATCAGAACAACATTCACATTGTAGGGGTTCCAGAAGGAGAGAAAAAGAAAAATGACAAAAATTCTACTTGAAAAAATAATAGCTAAAAACATCTCCAAACTGGGGGAGGAAACATATCCAAATCCAGGAACTTCAAATAGTTCCAAACAAAATTAACACAACCAGAGACAACAAGATATGTTATAATTAAAATGGCAAATTTGTAAGCAGCCAGAGAAATGAATAAGTCAAAAATAGAATTCAACCACCATGCAAGAAATAGATTCAAAATACAAGGGAACATAGAACAGAGAAAAACTGCAAATACACATAGAAAAAAAATGGAAAAATGACAACAAATTCTTGTACATCAATAATTTCCCTAACCATCGTGTCCTGAATTCCCAGTCAAAAGGAAGAGGTAGATAGTTGGATCAAAAAATCAAATCCTGAATTATGCTGTGTCCAGGAAACCATCCTTGAGCCCCAAAGACAGTAATAAAATCAAATAGAAAGGTTAGAAACAAACCTAGAAGCAAAGGACACTCCCAAAAAATCAGGGGCAGTCATATCAGGTAATCTATACATCTAGTCATAAAAGATATGAGAAAAACATGCACATTAAATAATGATTAAATTATTAGCTTGTCATGCAAACAATGAACAGAAGCAAAAAAAAAAAAAGCCATCTATAAGTGCTAAAAAAAGTAGCTTGGTATCAACCCAGCAAAGAAGGTGAAATACCTATACAACAAGAACTACAAGATGTTATAAAAGGACAGTGACATAAGGAAATGAAACAATATCCAGTGCTTATAGACAGAATCAATATAATCAAAATGATTATGTTGCCTAAAATGATCTACTAATTAAACACAATTGACTTATTTTATACAGTGTAGTGATGATCACATTTGCCTAACACAGTCCTCATAAAAATACCAGCAATATTTTTCAAGGAAACTGGAGAAAATTACTGAAATAATACAGACTCACAAAAGGCCTAGAGTTGTAAAAGCAACCCTAATTTAAAAAAAAAAAAAAAGAAGAACAAAATGAAGTTATCTCATTACTGACTTCTGGCCACTAGTTCCCAATGTCCCAATAGGAGCAACCCAATGAGATGCCTACAATGAGATGCCTACAGTATCAGTGGCACAGTGACCCTGCACACTGAACAAATTAGGGGAAAAAAAGGGGGGCAAGGAAAAAACTCAAGTAACCAAGCAAGCCATCTGGGGAAGGACACACCACCAAAAGAAAATCAGCCGCCAGAACTCAACAACAATGACACAGAAGAATTCTGCCTGCCAGATAGAGAATTTAGAGTTGCCATGACTAAAAAACATAAAGAAGATGAAAAGGAAAAGAATGATATGAGAAATATAAATAATGAACTGAAGAATGAAATTGAGTCTTTAAAGAAGGAAATGCAGAATACTAAAAGATTAATAGAGAAGCTGAAGAACTTGGGGGAAAGTAATGAAAACAGAATTGACGAAATGGAAGAATGGATCAGTACTCTCGAAGATGCAGATATAAAAAGAACCAAAAACAGACGAAAAGGAAAGAGAAGTACAAAAAAAAAAAAAAAAAGGAATGAAAGAAGCAAAACAAAACTTCGAGGAGAGTTATAGGAATCCCAGAAGATGAGTAGAGGGACAAAGGAACAGAGAAACTATTCAAGGATATTATTGATGAGAACTTTCCAACATTGAAGCATGAAAGGAAAATAGACATATAGGAAGCTAGAAGAACATCAAATTACCACAAGACACATAATAGTAAAGCTTCCAAGAGTCTAAGACAAGGAAAAAATAACGAAACTAATGAGGGGAAAGAAACAGAAACTATAAAGGAAAACCAATCAGACTGACATCATACTTCTCCCAAGAAACACTATGGGCAAGAGAATGGAGTGACATATTCAACAGACTCCAGGTCAACAAATAATAACCAAAAATACTTAACCCTCCAAAGCTCTCGTTCCCCTATGAGGAAAAATAAGGACCTTCTCAGACAAACAGAAATTTCAGATACTCATTACTATGAAAACCCCACTCCAAAAACTACGACAAGAAGCCTTAAAACAAAAGCTAAAAGAGGAATGAATTGAAAGAACAAAATAAAGTAAGGAATAGAATCACAAAAAGACAAACAAAATGTCAAATACAGACGCCAGTGTATCAACTTTAACCCTAAATATAAGTGGACTAATCTCATCAATAAAAAGACACAGTAGCAGACTGGATTAAAAAATAAATCCAACATTCTGTTCTATTCAGGAACTGATTTAACTTTAAAAGATAAACTTAGGCTGAAAGTAAAGGTTTGGAAATTCTACAAGCAAATTGACTAAAAAAGAAGGCAGGAACAGCTATACTTATATCAGGCAAAATAGACTTCAAACTAAAAAAGTAGAGAGAGACATAGATGGTCACTACATTATGACTAAGGGGACAATACATCAGGAAGATATAATACTCATCAACATATGCTAACCAAGTGAAGTAGCACCAAAGTATATCAGACAATTATTATCATCTCTGAAAACAGACATTAGAGAAAATATATATGCAGTAGGAGACTTCAACATATCACAATCACCAATAGATTGATCAACAAGACAAAAAATAAGGACAGTGGAGCTACAAATAAGGACCTAGACCTCATGGGCTTAACAGACATCTTGGACACTGCATCCCCCAAAAAATCCAAGTACACATTTTTCTCAGGTGCACATGGATCATTCTCCAGGATTGATCACATATTGGACCTCAAGACAAACATCAACAGATACATTAAGATCAAAATCATACCAACTATCTTTTCTGACCATAAAGGCATCAAACTAGAAATAAACTGTGAAAAGAAAGCAAGGAACCCTCCCACTTCATGGAGATTGAAACCCACAATACTGGAAGACCATTAGATTAAAGAGAAAAATCAAAGAAATTAAAATATACTTAGACATGAACAGCAACAGGACACCAACTTTCCAGAATGTGTGGGACACAGCAAAAGCAGTAATAAGAGAAAAATATATAGCAGTATAGACTCAGTCAAGAAACAAGCAAGAAATCAAAGAAAAACCTAATCTCTCATTTCAAAGAACTTGAAAAAGAACAATAAAAACCCAAAAGCTGGGCCTCCCTGGTAGCGCAGCAGTTAAGCACTGTGCTATGGAGCTGTCAGCACCAGTGACACGAGTTCGACGCATGGCCAGGGAGAATCCCACATGGCGCGGCAGACCTCTCTTGCCTTGCCCGATGCTACCCTCAGCAGTGTATTTCCATCGATCTGCCTGTTCTGCTCCCCACTCTGTCTCTGGTGAACCCTCTCGCCACCCCAACTCTGGCCTGGCCTGTACCCCAGCTTGTATGCATAAATAAATAAATCTTTTTTAAAAAGTTAGTAGAAGAGAGGAAGTAATAAAAATCAAAGCATAAATGAATGAAATAGAAATTGAAAAGTAACTCAAAATGTAAATGGAACTAAAAGTTGGTTCTTCAAAAAAAAAATAAACAAAATAGACAAACCTCTAGCCAGTTTTAGAAGAAAAAAGAAAGAAGAAAACCCAAATAAATAGTATCATGAACGAAAGAGGAGAAATTACAACAGACTCAGCAGATATCAAAAGAATAACCAGAATTAATATGAACATTTATATGCAAACAGATTCAACAATCTAGGAGAGATGGACAATTCCTAGAATGATATAATCATCCAAAGCTAGAAAAAGAAGAAATAGAATACATAAACAGACCAATTACAAGCAGTGATATTGAAACAATAATCAAAACACTCCCCAAAAACAAAGCCCAGAACCAGACAGCTTCAAAAATTAATTCTAACAAATGTTCAGAAATGAACTAGTGCTTTTCCTACACAAACTCTTTCAAAAAACTGACAAAGGAGGAATGCTACCAAATACATTTTATGAAGCCAACATTACACTAATATCAAAACCAAACAAAGACAACACACAAAAAGGAAACTACAGGCCAATCTCCCTAAAGAACACTGATGCAAAAATATTTAACAAAATCCTTGCCAACAGAATCCAACAATGCATCAAAAGGATAATACACCATGACCAAGTGGGATTTATTGCAGGGGCACAAGGATGGTTCAACATCCAAAAAGCAAGTAATGCAATCCAACACATCAACAAAAATAAAAATAAAAATCATATGATCATTTCAATAGATGCTGAGAAAGAATTTGACAAAGTTCAATATCTATGATGAAGGCCCTCAAAATTCTCAGGATAGAAGGAACATATCTTAACATGATAAAAACATATACGACAAACCAACAGCCAGTATTATTCTCAAATGGTGAAAAGCTGAAAGCCTTTCCTTTAAGATCAGGAACAAGACAAGGATGTCCACTTTCACCATTGCTTTACAAGGTAATACTGGATTTCCTAGCCTGAGCAATAAGATAAGAGAAAGACATACAAGGATTTCAAATAAGGAAAGAAATAAAATTATAACTATTTGCAGATGATATGATAATATACATAGGAAACTAAAAACTCCACAGAAAAACTAAAATAATAAACCAGGGCAGTAAAGTAGCAGGTGACAAAATCAATACACAAAAATCAGTAGCCTTCTATATGCAAACAATCAATTTGAAGAAGAAGAAATTAAGAAAACCATCCCATTTACAACTGAAACAAAAAAATATCAAATACCTGGGAATAAACTTAAACAAGGAGGTGAGTGACCTATACAAAGAAAATTATAAAACATTGTTAATTAAAAGAAATAGAAAACACAAATAAATAGAAAAATATCCACTACTCATGGATTGAAAGATTGAAAATTATTAAAATGGCCATCTTACTGAAAGCAATTGACAGATTCAATGTAATCTTGATAAAAATCTCAATGATATTCTTCAAAGAAATAGAACAAATATTGATGAAATTCATATGGACCCACAAAAAATCTCTAATAGCCAAAGCTCCTCTGACTAAAAAGAAGAATGGAGGTATCACCCTCCCAGATTTTAAACTATACTACAAAACCATAATTAAAACTATGTTACTGGAACAAAACAGACACACAGACCTGTGGAATCAAATACAAAACCCAGAAATAAAGCCACATATATATGCACAACTATTCTTTGACAAAGGAGCAAAAAATATACAATGGAATAAAGACAGTTTGTTCAATAAATGGTGCTCAGAAAACTGGACCACCACTGCGAAAGAATGAAACTAGACTACTACCTCACACCATGCACAAAAATCAACTCAAAATGGATAAAAGAATTGAACATAAGACCTAAAATCACAAAATATATAGAATAAAACATAGGTAAAACACTACATGACATACATCTCAGTAACATCTTTAAAGACTCATGCACTGAAGCAAAAAAGGAAGGAAAATATAAACAGCAGGAATTACATCAAATGAAAAACTTCTGGACAGCAAAAGAGACATTAACCAAAGCAAAGAGACACCGTACTGATTGGGAGAAAATTTTTGCACTCCATACAACTAATAAGGGACTGATCAGAAAGATCTACAAAGAGCTTACACAACTCAACAAAACAAAGTAACCAATCCAGTCAAAAAAAAATGGGCAGAAATGCTAAAAAGACACTTCTCCAAAGGGAAAATGCAAATTGCCAACAGGTATATGAAAAAATTTTCAACAACCCTCATAATTAGGGAAATGCAAATCAAATCAAAACCACAATGAGATACCACCTTACACCATAAGAAAGGCACTTATTAAAATAACTAGCAACAGCAAATGTTGATGAGGATGTAGGCCTCCCTGGTTGCGCAGCGGTTGAGCGCTGCGCTGTGGAGCTGTTGGCAGCGCACGATGCGAGTTTGATGTCCAACCAGGGAGAATCCCACATGGTACAGCAGACCTCTCCTGCCTTGCCCGCTGCTCCCCTCAGCAGTGTATTTCTGATCTACCTGTTCTGCTCCCCACTCTGTCTCTGGTGAACCCTCTCGCTGCCCCACGCCTCTGGCCTGTACCCCAGCTTGTATGTATAAATAAATAAATCTTTAAAAAAAATGTTGGAGAAAAAGGAACTCTCCAGCATTGCTGGTGGGAATGCAAACTGGTTCAACCACTATGGAAAGCTGTGTGGATGCTCTTCAGCTACTAAAAATGGAGCCACCATATGACCCAGCAAGTCTACTCCTAAGAATTTACACAAAGCACATAAAAACATTAATTCAAAAGGATACCTGCACCCCTGTTTATTGCAGCACTATTTATAATAGGTAAGATATGGAAATAGCCCAAATGCCCAAAAATAGGTGACTGGATCATAAAGATGTGGTATACATATACAATGGAATACTATTCAGCAATCAAAAAAAGATAGTTTCATTCCATTCATAGCAACATGGATGGAGTTCGAAGGGATCATGCTCGGTGAAATAAGCCTGTATAAAAAAGAAAAATATTGGATGGTTTCACTAATAGGAGGAATACAGCAGAAACATATTAGGGATCAGGAAAGAAATAATAACAATAAATAAAAAAACAAAATTAACATGCAACTATAAAATCAGAGATATTCTGCAAGGGGTGGGAAGGTTGTTTTTTTTTTTTTTTAAAGATTTATTTATTTATACATACAAGCTGGGGTACAGGCCAGAGATGTGGGGCAGTGAGAGGGCTCACCAGAGACAGAGTGGGGAGCAGAACAGGCAGATCAGAAATACACTGCTGAGGGGAGCAGCAGGCGAGGCAGGAGAGGTCTGCCGCACCATGTGGATTCTCCCCGGCTGAGCATCGAGCTCGCATCGTGCACTGCCTATAGCTCCACAGTGCAGCGCTCAACCGCTGCACCACCAGAGAGGCCCAGGGAAAAGTTTGGGGATCAGAACAGGGGAGGGAAGAGCACAAGATACTATGGCGATGGTGCACGGGTGAATTGGTGGTGGGAATTTTACAGGTACTACACCTGAGAGAAGAAAGCACACATTGCACAAAAATGAACAATGATGTAAAATATTTATAAATAAATATATTATAAAAATATGAGATACACAATATATAACTCATAAGGGATTAATATCAAAGATATATAACAAATTCATACAAGTCAACAAAAAAAACCTCAATCAGCAAATGGGCAGCAGATATGAACAGTACCTCAACAAAAAGGGTATCTATAAGACCAGAAGACATCAAATGATTGTTCATTGCCACTCATAATAAGAAAGAGTCAAATTAAAACTACAGTAATATACCATCTCACACCTGTGAGAATGGCACATATTAAAAGACCCCCACCAAAAAGTACTGGAGACTATAGAGAAAAAAACAATGCTGTTGGTGGGAATGTGAACTGATGAAAGCTTTATGGAAAGCAATTTGGATTTATATTGAAAGCTGTAATGACCATATGAACAAAGAATCCCACTCTTTGCCATATATCCACGAATATGAAACCAGCACCAAAAACTCGTATGATCTAAACACTGCTGTAAATAACAGTAGCGGTATTTACACTAGCTAGAGCATGGAAACAGCATAAATGTCCATTGATGGATGGCTGGAACAAGAATATGTGGTATATACACACTGTAGAGAATTACATAGTCATAAAAAAGTGGTATGCAGCTATTTTCAACAAAATGGAGCGTATTTAGAAGAATTTACATGCAGCAATGTAAGTCATAACAAAAAAAGCAAAAATGCGAACTTGAAAAAAGCAATATTGAACATGGAAATTAAGAGTAATGAAAATATCCACCAAAATTAAAAGCCAGATGGTTTCACTAGTGAGTTCTACCAAGTTTTCAAAGGTGAACTAATACCAATTCTCAATCTCTTCCAAAAAATGAATCTTATAAGACCAACATTACCCTGACACTGATAGCAGAAAAGGATATCACCAAACAACACAACAAAATCTACAGAACTAATATCCCTGATAATAACAGACACAAAAATCCTCAACAAAATCATAGAAAAGTGAATCCAACAAAATATTAAAGCACTATACATTATGACCAAATGAGATTTATTCCAGGGATGCAGAGATTGTTCAACATATGTAAATCAATTAATATCATCCACTATCACCATACTAACAGAAGCAATGATAAAAACCTATGATCATTGCTATAGATGCACAGAAATCATTTCATAATTCCATCATTCATTTATGATTAAAAAATTCAGTAAAATGGGCATAGAAGGAACATACTCAACATAATAAAAACCATATATGATAAACCTAAAGCTAACAACTTGTTTGATGGTGTCAAACTGATAGCTTTTTCCTCTATGATCAAAAATGAGACAAAGGGGCTCACTCTCACCACTTTTATTCAACAGGGTATTGGAAGACCTAGTAGAGAAATTAGACAACAGAAAGAATAAAAGGAATTCAAAATGAGAATGGTGCACGTTAAAAAAACAGAGAATAACAAATGCTGACGAGGATGTGGAGAAAAAGGAACTCTTCTACACTGCTGGTGGGAATGCAAACTGGTCCAACCACTATGGAAAGCCATATGGCATTTCCTCAAACTAATAAACATGGAGCTACCATACGACCAAGCAATACCACTTTTGGGAATCTACCCAAAGGACACAAAAGCACTACTTCAAAAGGATACATGCACCCGTATGTTTATTGCAGCACTATTTACAATAGTGAAGATATGGAAACAACCCAGATGCCCAAAAATAGATGACTGGACAAAGAAGATGTGGTACATATACACAATGGATTACTATTCAGCATTCAAAAAAGATATACACATGCAATTTGCAGCAACATGGGTGGAACTAGAAGGGATCATGCTCAGCGAAATAAGCCAAAAGGAAAAAGAAAAATATCGAATGGTCTCACTTATAACAGGAATATAGGGGAACCAAATACAAGAGCAACAATCAGAGAAAGAGGTGGGGGGATTGGGGCTCAGAACAGGGGAGAGGGGAGCACAAGGAACTGTGGTGATGGTACACGGGTGAATTGGTGGTGGGAAACCTACGAGGAATATACAGTAATGTAAAAGACATAAATAAAAGTAACAATTGAAAAAAAATAAAAAAATAAACACACAAAAAAAAACCAAAATGGAAAAAAGTAAAACTAGTAGTATTTATAGGTGACATGATAATATACATAGAAGGCCCTAAAGACATTGAAAAACTCTTAGAAAGAATAAGTGAATATAGTAGTCACAGGCTCCAAAATCAACACACAATAAATAGCTGCATCCCTATGTGCAAACAACAAATTAGGAGATGTATAAATAAAGAAAACAATCACATCAAAAGTATTAAGTGCCAAGGAATAAATTTAGCAATTGAGTTGAAAATGGGTAAGACAATAACTCCAAAACATTCTTAAAAGAAATAAAAGAAGATAAAGATATGGAAGGGTATTCCCTGTTCATGGATTGGAAGAATTAACATTGTTAAAATGACAATCTTACCCAAAGCAATACAGATTCAACACAATCCCTATCAAAAATCCAAGGCTTTTTTCAAGGAATTAAAGGAGCATTACTGAAATTTGTATGGAACTACTGAAAACAAAACAATTCTGGGGAAAAAAAGAATTGTGGTATTACTCTCCCAGACTTCAAATTGTACTACAAAGCAACAGCATTATACTACAAAGCAACAGTAATATGTTGGAATAAATATAGACCAAAGAAACAGTGGAATAGAAGTAAGAACCCAGAAATAAATCCACACTTACATGGAAAGTTAATTTATGATGAGGAAGATAAGAACATACAGTGGAGAGGGGAAGTCTGTTCAATCAATGTTGTTGAGAAAATTGGATAGTCACTTGCAAAAAGAATGAAACTAGATCACTATCTTTTACCATATAAACAAAACATTAATTAAAAATAGATTATCGACTTGGATAAGATCATAAACTATAAAATACATACAAGAATACATAGGCAAACATCTCCATGACACTGACTTCAGGAATGTTTTTGGGAATTCAACTACAATGGCAAAAGAAACAAAAGGATTGGACCAGTTTGCATTCCCACCAGCAGTGTAGAAGAGTTCCTTTTTCTCCACATACTCGCCAGCATTTGTTGTTGCCTGTTTTTTTAATGTGAGCCATTCTCACTGGCGTGAAGTGGTATCTCATTGTGGTTTTGATTTGCATTTCCCTGATTATAAGTGATGTTGAACATTTTTTCATATGGCTGTTGCCATTTTATTTTCTTCTTTGGAGAAGTGTCTTTTTAGCTCTTCTGTCCATTTTTTGACTGGATTGTTGACTTTGTTTTTGTTGGGTTGTGTGAGCTCCTTGTAGATTTTAGTTATCGGTCCTTTATCAGTTGTATTGTGTGCAAAGATTTTCCCCCAATTAGTAGGGTGTCTGTTTTGATTACTGTGTCGTTTGCCATACAGAAGTTTTTAGTTGATGTAGTCCCATCTATTTATCTTTTCCTTGACTTTATTTGTTTTTTGGGATGTGTCTTTAAAGATTTTGCTGAGATGTATGTCGTGTAGAGTTTTGCCTATATTTTCTTCTATAATTTTTATGGTTTCAGGACTTACGTTCATGTCTTTTACCCATTTTGATTTGGTTTTTGTGCATGGTGTGAGGCAGTAGTCTAGCTTCATTTTTTTGCATGTAGCAGTCCAGTTTTCCTAGCACCATTTATTGAACAAGCTAACCTTGTTCCATTGTATATTCTTCACTCCTTTGTCAAAGATTTGTTGTCCACAGGTATATGGATTTATTTCTGGGTTTTCTATTTAATTCCATTGATCTGTGCTTCTGTTTTGGTTCCAGTACCATGCTGTTTTAATTATGGCATTTCTTCAAATTAATAAACGTGGAGCTACCATATGACCCAGCAATACCAGTTTTGGGAATCTACCCAAAGGACAAAAAAACACGAGTCCAAAAGGATACATGCACCCATATGTTTATTGCAGCACTATTTACAATACCGAAGATATGGAAACAACCCAGATGCCCAAAAATAGATGACTGGATCAAGAAGATGTGGTACATATACACAATGGAATACTATTCAGCATTCAAAAAAGATATACACATGCAATTCGCAGCAACATGGATGGAACTAGAAGGGATCATGCTCAGCGAAATAAGCCAAAAGGAAAAAGAAAAATATCGAATGGTCTCACTTATAACAGGAATATAGGGGAACTAAATACAAGAGCAACAATCAGAGAAAGAGGTGGGGGGATTGGGGCTCAGAACAGGGGAGAGGGGAGCACAGAGAACTGTGGTGACGGTTCACGGATGAATTGGGGCTGGGAAACCTACGGGGAATATACAGTAATGTAAAAGACACAAATAAAAATAACAACAACAACAAAAAAAGAAACAAAAGGAAAAGTAGACAAATTGGATTACATCAAATTAGGAAATTTCTTCACAGGGAAAGAAAATAATTATTATTATTTTTAAAATTTAATGTAATTATTTATTTTATGTGTATAAGAACTAGGGTGTAGGCCAGAGGTGTGTGTGTGGGGGGGGGGACAGGTCAGAGGATTCACCAGAGACCAAGTGGGAAGCAGAACAGGAGGATCTACTGAAATACACTGCTCAGAGTAACAACAGGTGAAACAGGAGAGGTCTACTTTGCCATGCGGTTTAGCTCCCTGGTTAGGGATTGACCTAAGGCTGCACTGGCTGCTTATAGCTTGATATTGCTGAGACTTACCCCTTTGCACCACCAGGAAGGCCCCTAGAAAAGAATTATTATTAATGCAAAAAGGACACCAATGGAATAGGAGAAGCTATTGTACATCATACATCTGACAAAGGGCTAATGTCCAAAATACAAAGAATTCATACAAGTCAACAAGAAAGATATCTAATCAAAAATGGCTGGAAGAACTAAAAGGATATTTCACGAGAAAATTCTTATCTCTAATTTAATAAGGGTATTGCAAATCAAAATAAATGAGATATCATTTTACACCTTTACCAATGGCCCATATCATAAAGACCAGAAACAACAAGTGTTGACAAGGGTATAGAGTAAAAGGAACCCTTTGCTGGGTAGGAATGTAGACTTTTCCAGTCGCTATGGAAAGATGTATGGAAGTTTCTCAAAATGTTAAAAATAGATATATCATATGATCTAGCAATTGTGCTTTGAGATATTTACCCAAGGAATACAAAATCCCAATTTGAAGGTATTTATGCACTCCAAATATTCATGCTTTCACTATTTCCAATAGCCAAGCTATAGAAACAGCCTGTCTCCAAAGACAAATACCAGATTATTTCACTCATATGTAGAATATAAAAATATAAACCAAAGTAGTAGATAATAGCAAGTCAAAACAAACTTTTGAAATCTGCCAGCAGAACTGAGCTTGCCAGAAGGGAAGGTTGGGCAGTTGTGTTTAGGTGGGGAGCAGCCTCAGTTGACTATGGTAGAAGGTTATTAATGCCTTAATGTAGTGTGAAAACATACATTTGCAGAGATGTGAAGCTATACCCATGAAGAATACAGTATTGTATTCAACATTAACTTAATAAACAATTAAAATTAATTAATAAATAAAAATAAAAATGTAATTCTAAGAAAGAATATTAGCAGGGAAAAAAGATATTCTACTAAATGGGAGAATATATTCATATATCACACAAATGTTAAAGGGTTAATATCTACAGTAGGGCCTCCCTGGTGGCCTAGGGGTTAAATCTTAGCTCTACAACAATGAAGGCCCACTGTGAAGGCCCTCTTTGAAGACTTGAGTTCGATCCCCAGCCAGGGAGCTAACCCACATGGTGCAGCAGAGCTCTCCTGTTTCACCCACTGCTCCTCTTAGGAGTGTATTTCAGTGGATCTGCCTGTTCTGCTCCCCATTCTGTCTCTGGTGAGTTCTCTCACACACACCCCCACACACACACCTCTGGCCTGCACTCCACACACACACACACACACACACACACACACACACACACACACTTATCTACAGTATATAAAGAATTCATCCAATTTAACCATAGAAGAAAAACAGCAAATCAAGCAACTCAATTAATAAATGAGCAGCAGAGCTGAATAGACAATTTTCCAGAGAAGATTTACAAAAGGACAATTTATATAAGAAAAAAAATTCTCTTCATCACTTTAAATAAGAGAAATGCAAATCACAACCACAATGAGATATCATGTAACACCTGTTAAAATGAGCAGCATTAAAAAGAATTCCATCATCAAGTGCTGAAGAAGATTTAGAATAAGAGAAACTTAGTACATTATTGGTGGGAATGTAAATGGGTGCAGCTATTTTGGAAGTAATCTGAAAAAAGTAAAAACAGGTATACCACATGGTCCAGCAATCCAATGAACAGGAAATAATCAACTCAAAAAATTATGTAGTCTACATTATATATATATATATATACATATACATATTTATATTTATATTTAAATATATATATATATATTTACACTAGTTAGGATATGGGCAGAACCTAAGCACTTGCTGATAGAGGATTGGATAAAGAATATGTGGTCTATATGCACAATGGAATTCAATTTACTTATAAATATTTGTAAAAAGATGAAATTTTATAATTTACAGCAAAATGGAAGGAACTTGAGGGTTTAACCAAAATGAAAGGGTCAAAAAGATAAAGACAAATATTAGACAATTTCATGTAGGGACAATACAAGGAAACAAATTAGATGAACTGATTAAGTATAATAATTATAAACTAAAAGACATTATAACCAAACTCAGGTTTCTGAGATTAAGATGGAGGGAGAAAGAGAAAGATCAAGAGGATACAAGGGATGGGAAAATAAACTGTGAAGTAAATGAAAAAAATATAATGAAGTTTTAATAATTTAGTATGGAGAGAAGATAAAATGAAACAAATAGGGAAACACTGAGGTTGTGAGAAAAGATGAGAGATTTTTAAGAAAGCAGTGAGTCAGAGAGAAAGGAGAGGGAACAAAGGTAAAAAGAATAAGATGGACTAAGAGATAAGAAATGAAGGGAATGTTAACTAGAGGGTATGGCCTGAAATTCCTGAGGTATTTGAGCTTCAAAATAATGTAACTCATTCTCTTTGCCTTTTCAAATATTTATCAGCTCATAATCCATTGTTCACATTATTTAATTGCATTTGAAATAATGATATGTCATGAAAATATACAATGCTTAGCTGATGGAAATGTGAAGCAAGATATGAGGTTGAAACTGGAAAGAAAATAGGAAATCATAGAAGAGTAAGTTAAAATGGCAAGAAACAAATTCTTGTAAAGGAGAGGGGAAAAAATAGCAAGAAATTGAAACTTGGTGCCCATGCATAATTGAGCAAAGGACAAAGAGGAGAAGGATGGGCTAGGCAGGGTGGTGAAAGTCAATGCAGAATAGAGTTTTATGAAAGAAGAGGTTGTTGGCAGGGTCAAACATAAAGATCAGCAGGATAAGGGCTGTGAGCATTTAAATCAGTATTGATAAGACTGGACTTGGCTATTTTAATAGTGAGGTGACCTTTCTCAAGGACAAATTGGCATTATATATTCAGTATCCTTAAAATGTTTGTATACGTTGATCCAGCATCTCTACTTCCAGGAATTCATATTTAGTAAATAGTTCAACATTTGATTTAGAGACGTACACATGATAATTGCTTTAAGAAGAGTTAAGCATTTTTAATAATAATAAAATAAACTAACATTTAAACAAGAGACACTGGATTAAACAAACAATGACTGTCCACATGGTCAGATACTATAAAATCCTGGAAAACCATGTTTTGTGTAAAAATATTGAAAAGAAATAAAAGATTCATTTTATTATATAAAAGTTCAGAAATTCCACAAGAATAATGAAAGGACAAGCCATATAATGGGATATTTGAACACATATA
The DNA here is from genome assembly GCA_004024925.1 of Scalopus aquaticus. Taxonomy (NCBI): domain Eukaryota; kingdom Metazoa; phylum Chordata; class Mammalia; order Eulipotyphla; family Talpidae; genus Scalopus; species Scalopus aquaticus. The sequence goes on from PVIJ01011942.1 coordinate 49,478, forward strand.
GCTGATAAAGTAGCCCTATCCTATCCCAAATATATAAAGAACTACAAATCAATAGGAAAAAGTTAAGCCTATAGAAAAGTAGGCTAACAAAATTCAAGGTACAATTCACAAGAAAATAGTCCAAATGACCATCAATTATATAAAGCCTCCACTAATAACCTCGGGAGATTAACCCTTTGCCATTGGAATTGTGTCCCCAAATACATCTATGATGTAGATTGCCTGCAGTATGTCTCTTATGTTTACATTAGTTTATGGTTTTGGTACCTATATCAATGTTTTTAACCCATTTTGAATTAATTTTTATGTGTGGAGTTAAATATGGGTCTTGTTTCTTTCTTTCTTTTTTTTTTTTTTGCATTGGCTATCCATGTTTTCCGGCACTATTTATTAAAGAGACTATGTTTACTCCATCGTTAAAGATTAACTGTCCATATTTGCATGGGATTATCTCTGAGATTTACATAATACACTGTTGGTTTGAGTTTCTGTTTTTGCTCCAGTGCCATACTGTTTTGGTTACTGTTGCTGTGTAATATAGTTTGAAATCAGGAAGCATAATGTCTTCGTTTTTCTTTTTTCTTCTCAAGATTACTTTAACTATTTGTTACCTTTTCTGGTTCATATGAACATGAAAATTATTTGTTCTATTTCCTTGGAAAATGTCATTGATATTTTGATAGGTTTTGCATAGAATCTGTAAATTACTTTAGGTAAATGGCCATTTAAATAATGCTAATTATTTCATTCAATGAGCAATGAATAATTTTCCATTTCTTTGTGTCTTATTTCTTTTAACAGAATTTTACAGTTTTCAATATATAGGTTCTTCACCTCCTTCATTAAGTTTATTCCCAGGTATTTTATTCTTTTTGGCATGATCATAAATGGGATTATACTCCCTATTTCCCTTTCTTCTGATACTTTGCTTGCATGTGAAAATGATAGTGGGTTTTTTGGTATTGATTTTGTGTCCTGTCACTTTATGTATTTATTTATTACAAACATTAATCTTTTGGTAGTATGTTTTGTTTTCTCTATATTAACATGTCTTCTGCAAATAGTGACAGTGTCACATCTTCTTTTACAATTTGGATTTCTTTTATGTCTTTTCTTATCTGATTGTTTTATCTAAGACTTTTAGTTCCATGTTGAATAGTAGTGGTGATATCCCCAATTTTTCACAGGCTTTCATCATTAATGGATGATGAATCTTATTAAATGCTTTTTCAGCATTGACTGATATGATCATATGGTTTCTTCTTTCTTTATTGTTGATGTGGTGAGTTACTTTGATTGATTTTCAGATGTGGAACCATCCTTGTGTTCTGGTATAAATTCCACTTGGTCATGATATGTAATCTTTTATCGTTTAATATTTTTAAAAAGGTTTTTATTTATTTATTTTTGCATAGAAGAATTGTGGTGTAGGCCAGAGGTGAGGGTGGGGGGTGGTTGGGGACTCACCAGAGACAAAGTGGGGAGCAGAACAGGCAGATCCACTGAAATACACTGCCAAGGGGAGCAGTGGGCAAAACAGGAGAGATCTGCTACACCATATGGGTTAGCTCCCTGGCTGGGGATCAAACCCAGGCCATTGTGGTGGGAGTGCTGAGACTGAACCCCAAAGCCACTAGGGAGGGCTTGGTGTGAAATCTTTTAAATGTATTGTTGAATTTGGTTTTCTGAGATTTTTATGGATGATTTTTGCAACTGTGGTCATTAGGGAGTTTGGTTTGTAGCTTTTATTCTTTGTGTTGTCTTTGCCTTTTGTATTAGCAAGATGCTGACCTCATAAAATGCATTTGGGAGAATTCCTTCTTAGTTTTTTTTTTTTTTTTTTTAAAGAATCTGAGCAGGATAGCTATTCATCTCTTAAGCTTTGATAGAACTTGCTTGTGAAACCATCTGGTACAGGACTTGTTTTGGGGAATTTTTTTTTATTATTATTACTGTTTTAATTTTCTTGCTTGTGGTTGGTTTGCTCAAGTTTTTTATTTCTTCCCTATTCTATTTCTTCTCTATTTCTATTTTTTCTATTTATTTCCTATTCCCTTCCCTTCCTTACCCTTCCTTACTTCTATTTTATATTTCTTCCCTCTTCCCCATTCCTTCCCTATTTCTTAGAAAATTGTTAATTCTACATGCAATAAAATGAAATTAACCATCTCAAACTACACATGGAAATCAACTCAAAATGTATAAAAGACTTGGATGTAAGGCTTGGAACCATAAAATACATAGAAGAAAACATAGGCAAAATACTCCATAATATAAACTTAGAAACATCCTTGTAGGCACATATCCAGCAGCAAGGAAAACAATGGACAAAATAAACAACTGGGACTATATCAAACTAAAATGCATCTGTAAAGCAAAAGACACAGTAACCAAAACAAAGAGAAAACCTACTGAATGGATGGAAATACTTGCACATCATATATCTGGCAAAGGGTTGATGTCAAATATCTATAAAGAACTCATACAATTGCACAAAAAGAAAACAAACAACCCAATCAAAAAACGGGCACTTCCCCTTCCCTCCCTCCGGCTCCTCTCCCACCCGGCCTCCCTATAGTCCTGTTATAAGTGAAACCATTCGATATTTTTCTCTTTCTTTCTGGCTTATTTCACTGAGTATGATCCCCTCTAATTCCATCCATGTCGATGCAAATTGCATGTGTTTATCTTCTTTCCATGCTGAATAGTATTCCATTGTGTATATGTACCACATCTTCTGGATCCAATCATC